>JAVJGG010000061.1:11954765-11984251 GCA_035590195.1 Aviceda cuculoides
GCTCCGGCGCCTGGAGCATCTCCTCCTCCTTCTGCACTGACCTGGGGGTCTGCAGGGCTGTTTCTCTTACATGTTCTTACACTCTCTCTGGCTGCCATTTTTCTTCTGTCCCAGGAACTTTTTCTTTCTTCTTAAAAATGTTATCACAGAGGCTCCACCACTATCGCTGATTGGCTCGGCCTTGGCCAGCAGTGGGTCCAACTTAGAGCCGGCTGGTATTGGCTGTGTCGGACATGGGGGAAGCTTCCAGCAGCTTCTTACAGAAGCCCCCCTGTAACCCCACCCCTGCTACTAAAACCTTGCCACACAAAGCCAATACACAAGTATAGTTTAGCATGAAGTAGTTCTCGTATTATGCTACTTCACGTACAATTTTTTTACATACATTGCTTGTGTTGCTTAATCATTACATGTTCAGGGAAGCTTCTAGTAAAATTTCTGTACCTACAAATCTCAAGAAACTGTCAGTGTGCCTTTTAATACAAAAGAAATATTACTCCTCAGTGTTTTAATGACTGAGGGGAAATTATCTGTGAATAATTTTGTCAGCTATTCTACGTTGCCATAATTGTTAAAACTATACTTTCTGTCCCTAGAAGTTGTTATTTTGCCAGAAGTAAGGCAGTGTACTTGTGTAAGGTACACTGGTAAAAATGTAGTTGTACTGATAAAACCTTCTCCGTGCTTAGGAGCACATTGGCAGTATATTATAGAGCTATAGCTGTTCCACTAAAATAATACTGGTGGAAATGTGGTTTATGGAAATAAAAATGTGGGCTAGAATTCTCAGAAAAGTAGTAATGATAGAAAGTTTTTGTGTACATCTGTTTATTAGTGCTCCTAACCAATTAGGTGGCAGAGGGATCAACGCTGCTGAATCTTTTTTTATAGTATAGAGTCTGCCATTGTTACTGTCCATCGTCTGCCAAGATCTGGGTCTTGTTTTCTATCCTTTCCCTCTCTGGGCTCTTTATGTGAAGTATTTTTAGTCAGAAAATGTCCTCCTTCCAGATGGTAGCTATAACTAGGACAGTTGGGCTGAAGAATAAAGCAGTCAAACCCTTTCTCTTAAAACAGTAACTCTCTCTATAACTATAAATGTTAAGGTGTACAAGGAGTTAGTATTGTCTTGGGTTTTCTTCTTTTATTTACATAGGAAACTTTTATAAGTAGGTTATTTGCTCTACCCAACTACAGGGTATGATACACTTTAATACTGGAATTAGAACTCAGTCTTTTTGCTTTCTTATTGAGTGTGTTAAAAAATTAAAAGTTTACATTTCATAAGGAGAATCACTGTGTTTTTGTGGAGGGTGTATTCTAGTACGGTTTAGAAGCTGGAGTTGAGAAAAGTTTCACTTGAGTGCTGTTGTCACAATCTTACCTTCATACTTTATGTATGTCTAAATAGGTTTTGTTGCTTGATCTGAATGTATGCATGTAATTTGAAATAAATATTGCAGGAACTTGCATTGTTTCCTCAACAGTTTAACTTTGGCTGAGTGGTTTGATAATGTGTTACATTTGTTTTGTTATGTATGACAGATGGATCAAAGTCTCAAGTTGCACGTCAGAGTCTAAACTACATCCAGGAAATTGGAAATGGCTGGTTTGGAAAGGTGAGAAGTTATCTCTTAATTTTGTATTGCAATTTGAGTCAATTCCTAACTGACTAGGCTACTGTATTTCCTTTAAAGTAATACTATTAAAAAAAAAAAAAAAAAAAGTAATAGCATAAGAAAAACTGAAGTTGCAATTAGATGCTTCCTTGCATACACTTTTTAGCTGTAATCACAGCAGTAATCAGTGCTTCTTTAATTTACACGTAGCTTCGTACTAGAGTTACTTACTAGGTAGACAACATTTCACTTCCGTGGATTTGAATTAATACATTCCTGTTAATACTGATTTTTTTCTAGGAAAAAAATCCTAAGTAAATAAATGGTCTTCACTAGAAAATGTGTTTTCTGAAAGTTGATGAGTAGATCAGTTGTCAAGATTTATTAAGTATGGGTGTTTAATTATCAAAGCTCTGCGTGTGTTAACAAAAAAGCCAGAAAATCTTTTAGAGCGTGTTTTTCGCTCTTGTTTTTCTTTGCAAGGAAATTCCAAAGTTGTTTTTCCCCTCTGATTAAAGACACAATGGGGTTTTTTTTTTTTTCAGGTTCTACTTGGAGAGATCTACAGAGGCAGTAGTGTAGCAAGGGTAATAGTGAAGGAGTTGAAGGCAAGTGCAGGTCTCAAGGAGCAAGAACAGTTTTTAAGAAATGGAGAACCATATTAGTAAGTAATGTTTCACAGCTTGGTTAACTTATACACTTTGTACTACTGCTTAAGAATTACAGACGTTTCTTTCATTCACTGTTACTGTCTCTGCATGCCCTGCCTTACAACCAAAATGCTCATCTTTGAAAAGTGAAATACAGTCAATCCAAACTGAGCAAAAGTTGAGTTTGCTTAGAAATAAAAATAAACCCTTTGCTTAAGTGTAGTTATTGTTCATGAGTGGAAAACACACTTGGTTTGGTTTATCAGATTTTCTTATACAGCTGTTTGCAACAAACTCCTGATGTTGCAAGCTAACCTTATGCCTAATTACTTGCCTCTGAGAACTGAGGTTTAACTCCTGTACTTGGCATTCCTGTTAGAAGCAGGGAACTGGCAACACTGTGTCTGTTATCAGATACACATTAATTTCTTTAAAGTTCCCATTTTCAAAAAATTAAATGTAAAATAGTGATAAAACCTAATTTTTTTCAGGTAGCTTGCAAAGAGGCTTGTGCACAAAAAAACAAACCAGAATTACACTAACTTCAGTTCAGTAGTACTCTAAATTGACAAATTGTTGATCTGACTGGAAATGCCAATAAACCAGGATTGTTTGGTGTTCTCTTCCTCTTGTGTTACTCTTGGAGGATACTTGCTTCTAGGGGTTGAGTCTTTGTATTCTAGAAGGGAATTCGGTGTATTAAAGGGAGTGTAATTTATCTTCCTGGGTTTTGGGAATAGTGAGAGTTTTCTGAAGAGCTAACTGCCACAAGTTAATGGCTTTTGTAGATGACTGAAAAAGAGGCCTATTTTAGTTCACCAGACATACCTCATAGTGTGGTTTACCTTCCCTGAATATGCTACAAGTGAGTGGTCGTAGAGAGCTTTCTGTTCTTAATGCTTTCTAATGTCCTAGTTATATTTGCATTTAGGCTTAAATTGTTGGCAGTTGTCAGAAAAAGAAATCTCATGCCTTCTGCTGCATTGACACAAGTGTTTTTGAGGCAATTTAGAAAAAGTAACTGAGCTGGCTGGAAACTAACCTGGCTAAAAAAAACGTTTAGCTTTTAGCCAGATTGGTTCCATGGTGTAGTTCACGAACCAGTTGCATGCACTTATTTTTGGTATAAGGGATGGTGGGAGAATGGGTGTGACTTTCTTGTGGCAGTGCTGGCTTTTGTGGTTTTGAGATGCTCTGAGTTTCAGCTGCTCTCAGTGATATGCTGCAGCAATACAAAGGTGCAAATGGAATCTATGGCTTTGGATACTTGCACCTACTGTTTGTGCCCCCCCCCCAATGTTATGTGTTGAAACTTCTGGTAGGGATTTCAGTGTGTCGAGTTACACTGCAAATAATGTGTACTGTGATCTTTCTGGCTTTAACTGTATTTTTTCCCTCCAGCATTCTTCAGCATCCAAATGTTCTCCAGTGTATTGGGCAATGTGTGGAAGCCATTCCTTATCTCCTAGTTTTTGAGTTCTGTGACTTGGTAAGTGCACTTACACAAACGGCTGCAGTTATTTTTCCATTGGTGTAAACTATATGTAGCATATTTACTGCCCTTCACTCATGAAATTATTCTTTTTCTTTCTGGGAAGTTTTTCGAATAACCAGAATTTCAGAAGACAGACTTTTTTAGGTTTAGAGACAGACCACAAGTGTAACTTTTTTTGTTTATATTCTTTTCAATTCATCGTGTAAATTCTAGGTGCTTGTGGAGTGTTCTGAAGTGGAAAATAGCTGTTCTTTCTTTGATAACGGAATTAGTCATCTCTTTCAGTCTGCCTGTGTCATGTAACAGGGAGCTTGGAGGGGAAAGGAGGTCATAGAAGGAAGCTTTTTCTTGTAGTCCAGTATCACATGCACATGCTCACATCACATCCTGAATTCTGTTTGCTGTCTGTGCAACCTTAATATGCTTTTATTACCATTTCTGTGAAAATGTTAACTGAGGAAAGAATTTCTCCCTTCCGCCTCCCCCACTCTAGAGTGCACAAATTTTACTCATGCTGTGCAGCTTTGGGCTAAAATGCAATGGTGGGCTCACGTGTAGAATCAGTAATGTGTATTGTAATAGCTAGAACTTTCAGTATCATCCTATTTTCTTCCTGATCCTTTCTGTTACTGTATTCTTCTGTTCCCTACTTTCTTATCCTTCTTTTCTTTCCCTCCCTAAACAACTGCCATATTGTGCTTCCTGAACACCAAAAGAAATGCTAAGAACACAGTGAAGGGTGTTCTCACTGCTTTCTGCCCTGCTGTTAGTGCCACAAAGGACACTGAAGCTGGGAAGGATAGTAGCACAAAAAAACCTTGCTCAGCCACTGCATTCCTGGGCATGTGTTGGAATTCACGTGAATGTTGTGAGAAAGGGGGTGGCATGCATGTATAGAAACTTTGAACTGTGCCCAGTATACACAGAGTCTTCAGAGACTAAAATTTGGATATGGTGATGGATCCATGGTCTGGAAAGACTTGAATTGCTTTGTTGTAGTGTAACACATTATTAAAAAACAAACAGAAGTCCAGGTGGTTATCTAAACATTGGCTCAATAGCTGTTTTTAAAGTTGTGGTCTAAATATAATTTAAAGCAGAGTTCCTTGGAAAATGTCAAAACAGAAATGAATCAGAAGTGCATGTATGTTGTTAAGAAATAAGTAGATATAAAACTAAGTAAGATCCTTTTTTACCAGCTTTACTACAGAATTTTCCTTTAAACTCAGGTGTACAAATATGGTTCTAGTTGCATCAGTTGCCTCAAGCAGTTTAAATAAGAGTTAACATGAACTTTTGAGTTTTCTTGAGAAACAAGAAAGTTAATCTGTGACCTTAAACTATATTTCTTCAGTACTGCTCTTTCGTTCAAATTGATTAGCTGTGGTAAATTAATGAGACAGGAGTGCTGATAAAATCATTCTTTTCTAAATGGAAGAAACACTTGAACTTTTAAAGGGACTGATCAAGGTGAAATATTCTGGTTTGCCAAGAATTAAAAAGTAGGTGTGTAAGGTTAACCAGATAATGGTTTTTGTAGTTTTTCAATATGTAGAAATAAAATACTTCTTACTGATTTTTTTTTAAACCTGCTACTCAAATTGGAGGTTCTTTAAAAGGACCCTTGGAAGAGAATTAAGTTTTATAGAGTCTTAACAGATATACATCCAAATCAGATTTAATTGCTGCTATATTTTTAAATAGTTAAGATATGCAATCCAACTTTGAATTTGAAGATGGAGTAACTTTAAAGATTGCCCTACTTTAAGTATACAAGGAAAAAATAATACCCTTATTTGATGCCTGATGATTAATGCCAGAAATTGTCGTGATCCTGCAGAGTAATCTGGAAAGGATTTTACTTAAGGGGATAAAATACATTTTCACTTTAACTGGGGGCAGTAAGCTTGACAGCCAAAGTGTTAGTTTTATAAATTTGAATGTAGTTAGGTAATTTCTTTGGAATGGAAAATAACTGTCTGTGTTGAATTCTATTCCAAGTGAACTAAAACTTGTTTTCAGAAAATTATATATTGTAGTGAGTTAAACATGACTTTCATACTGGAAGTCTGGCTCACTTAGAGTTCTTACTTGGTAGAGCTGGGTATCTCCTAGACATAGTGTTTTATTCACTGTGCACACAAATATACAGGGGCTAGGCAGACAAAACTGTTCATGTGAATAGTTTTGTACAGAGATTGAGACGAGTGCAGTAAGTTAGCTCAGTATTGCTGTATGTCACTAACTCTTGTTGTAGTCCCAGGGCCTAGTGTGGGAGGTAGCAATATTGGAGCGAGGGGAGAGGAGAGACATGAAGGAATAAATGTGAAGTAAGCCAGACGGCACCATTTGGAAGAGAAGGTATGGCTAGATAGCTTTTTTTTTTTCTAGTAGACAGGTTTTTAGTGGAGTGTCAGTAGGCTGATATTCTAGAAGCTGCTTTGTACCACTGTGGCCGGGATGGCAGTTACTTGGATTTTTCAGGCTTTTAGTAAGTGATCTTGAAAGCTGGTAGCTTCTTTTGTCCTTTTTTTTTCTGAAATTGGGTAGATGAGGGGTAGCTTCTTTTGAAAGCTGGTAGCTGCTTTTTTACACTTTTTTCTGAAATTGGGTAGATCAGAGGGGTTTGGAGGTGCTTCCAAAACACACAAGAGTCTGATTCTTCAATAGAAAGACCGTAGGGGCAGACCCAGTTAAAGTGGTTTACTAAAGGTTCTAGTGTCTGTGATGGTTATATATTGTTCAGATGGGAAGGATGAGAAACATGTTCCTGTTTTGCTAGCAGTAGTATAATGCTATGCTAAAGCTCTTTACCTTGTGTTACTGGTTGTATATGTATATACAACAAAAAATAAACTCGTTTAAATCGCTTTGTAATTATGTGATTAAGAACTTGATGGTAGAAAGGTGGCAAATCTCAATCATGTTGGATAGGAAATTTAAATGTCTTCAGATGACAAGTTCTTTTGAGGCTTTCAGCAATGTAGACCTCATTTTGCAGGTTTGGCATATTAAGTAATGAAAAATACAGCAATTCTGCTGACCAGCACAGTCTAGAGGGTACAGTGATTGTTTTCTTCACACTCCTTCAAACTCATAGCCTATCACAGTGTGTCCTCCTTTTGCAACTTCTCTTACTAGGTTTCGTGGCCTTTTTAGGGCCACTTGACCTTGTCTTGGCTGCTGAGGCAGCCCTGTTGGATTATCAGTTCCCAGGCTCCTTGGCACTGAAAGGCCTTGATCAGAGCCACTGGAAACTGTAGTGCAGAGATACTGGAGCTAACTGTCACGGTAGCAGTGCTGAATATCATGCAGGCTAGCTTACTTGTTTTCTTGGCCATATAAACTACTTTTCTCTTACTCGAGATTGCTTGGTTGTATATGCAGTAACTGTACTGGCTAACATTTAGCCTATTTTATAATGTAATCCAAGTTGCTCTGTCTCCTTTGCTTAGAGCTGGGCAAGAAGTAAGAGAATTCAGTTGCACATAAGTGATTTAAGCTTTTAAATCCTAATTTTCCTTTGCCTGTGTTAAAATTGTTTAAAAAAATGGTAAATATAAAAAGAAATGCTCAGTAAGTTTTTATGCCCCCCCATATTAGTTTGCATAGTATGTTGGTGCAGTCTTCTATGAATAGTTAACTGTTCACTGTTAAACATTGTAGAATGATGCCAGGTTAAAAATAGTGGTAGCTGGCTTATTAACTTTAATATATTACTCAGCTGTGCGTGGCCAGCATTTTGTCAGCACAGCAAATCCTCTAGTGGATTGACATAATTTATGAGTAAAGGAAAATTATTCAAATGTGGAAGTAGCATGTATATTGTGAGGCTGATTTGCCTATCAAATTCTTACAGAAATTCTTTTAAGTCTTGCAATTCCCTGATCAGCAGGATGCAGTATTTGCCTAGAATGGCCTGTAGCTTGCTTTAGGGATGTTGCTGTTAGTGGAAGGTACCTGCCTGCAGTGGTTGGTTGGTTCTTTTGTTTGGGCTTTTTCTAATTACTGCCACTTGAAAACATTATCTTCAAATCAAAAAAGAGTTTGTGATGAAAACTTCTTAACCAAAGAGTTCAGCAAATCCCTTTAATAATCATAGTCAATATCGCTATGAGGCAAATAGTAGATATATCCGTGGTGTGTGTTTAAAAAAGGGATGCGTGTGTGACAATTCATGACAGGTTCAGAAATCATGTCTGTTGGGTTCAAAGACTCTTTGTGCTCTCAGAACTGTTTAATATATCTTAAACTTACATATGTCTAAACAACTTTCTGATAGTATGGGTGCTCTACACCATACACTAATTTCAGGCATTTTAGTGATAGTGACTGCAAGTACTTACACTGCAAAGCAATGTTGGAGGGGGGAGGCAGTGGTAATATTTTTAGTTGTCTAAGAACTTCAAAAGGGGCAATTATGTGGTAATGTGTGACTTGACAGGTGGCTTTCCAACATGGTAGAAAGTGTTCAGTAGACATAATTTGGTGAGCTCTTTACACTTTTAAAACCCTATCATCAGTACCTACTGGTTTAAAGAGTCATGACTGCTATTTGGATGTTCATATGAACCAAATATGGGATTTGCACAAACAAGGAAACTACTGAAGAGTACTGCATGTAAATATGCCCCCGGCTTCTGGCTGTTACAGAGAACAAGCATATTAAGATTTACAAAGACAGCTGAACTGATCCTGACTAGAACTGAGAAGGATGGGAGGAAAGGCAAAATTTAGTTCTTCATGGAGTCCCGGGAGAGGAGGGAAGAGGCAGAGTGGCAGAGAAAGTTGGCGAAAAAGTGGAGCCTTCCTCAAGGACGATTATTGAGCTTTTTATATTTACGTGTCTGCACAGTGAATTTTGCAGAACTGTATTCAGATTATACGTATAATCTTTGATATTTACTGTGTTAAAAAGCCTGTCCAGTAAAGGGCCATTTTGTAGCCCATGAAATAGTATGGGAGTAGTATTGATGTATTGCTACTGTCTGCTTGTAAGCAGGGAAGCATCGTAGGGTAATTCAGGCTAGCAAGGAGCTCAGGAGGTCTCCCCTCCAAACTCCTGTTCAAAGCAGTGTCAGCCTGAGGTCAGACCAGATTTCTTGGGGCTTTGTCCAGTTGGATCCTGAAAACATGGATGGAAACTGCGCAGTCTCTCTGGGCAACCTGTGCTTCTG
Source organism: Aviceda cuculoides (assembly GCA_035590195.1). Taxonomy (NCBI): domain Eukaryota; kingdom Metazoa; phylum Chordata; class Aves; order Accipitriformes; family Accipitridae; genus Aviceda; species Aviceda cuculoides. Next base: position 11,963,707 of record JAVJGG010000061.1, read on the forward strand.
CTCCAGTGTCCTCATGTGGAAAACAGTTTTCCTTATACTCAGTCTGAGCTTCTCGTGTTTCAGCTCATACCTGTTGTCTCATCCTCCCTCTGTGCTCCACAGTGAAGAGCCTGACTTGGTCTTTAATAACTTCATACATACTGGACAGCTGCTATCAGGTGCTCCCAAAGTCTTCCTTTTTCCAGGCTGAATGAGCCCAGTTCCCTCAGCCTCTCCTCATGGTGAAATGCTCTGACCCCCTGACTGTCTTGGTGGCCCTTGGTGAACACTGAACTCATTCAAGTTTGTTGTCTGTCTTGTTTTGGGGCAGCCAATACTGGACACAGAATCTAAATGTGGTCTAAGAAGTGCTGAATAGAAAGGGATAATCTCTTCCTTTGGTCTACTGGCTAAGGTCCTGTTTATGCAGCCCAGCAGCCTGCTTGCAGTCTTTGCTGCCAGGGCACGCAGGTGGTCGATGTTCAGCTTGCTGTCTACCAAGATCCCCAGGTCCCTTCCTGCAGAGCTGCTGTCCAGCTGGTCAGTCCTCAGTTTGTGTTGTTGCAAGGAGTTTTTCCTTCCCAGGGGCAAGACTTTGCATTTGTCCTTCTGGAGTTTCGTAAGGTTCCTGTTGGACCCTTCTTCCAGCCTGTTCAGGTCGCTCTGGATGGCAGTCCAGCACTTGAGTGTATTCATTGGTTCCCCCCAGTTTGGTATAAGCAATGTCCTTTTAAAGCAATACCAAAACCCCCCGTTTTATATTTTAACCTCGATTGTAGCTTTAATTAGAATAGAATGGGAAAATAGAACCAGTATGTTTCAAGGTGCTGGATTTAATAAAAGTTGTATTTCCTACAAATAAAGTGTGCTTACGTGAATTATTTAGTAAATAAGGGATGCCACACAGCACTACTATTACTAATGCATTTAAAAATTAAAAAGTAATTCCTTGGTGTGTTTCAGGCATTCTAGGAACTTAATCTACAGGGGACAAACCCTAAGTAACCAGTTGCTGTTTTAATGAATGACAACAATTTTGGAGTTTGACTTTCTTCTTGTGTTTGCTGCCACCTAGAGTCAGTTAAGCTCGGTATTTTGTACTTGGGCTGCGCAATTGGGAACCTGTGTGTGTTATGGACACTTTGTTTTGTAGTTCCTTGGAATTCAGCTCTAGTAAATCTGCTCTGGCAAGGTAAAAAGATGTGGGTGTGTTTATATATAATGTTTATACATATATATGTGAGCCAGTATGATATTAAAGCTGTAATTGTAAGTCAGAAGAATCTTTCAGGAAACATTTTAAAAAATGTAAATCTGTAGGATGCAAATTTGTAAATGTTACCTAATTAGTAGCTAAAAACAGGATAAAGAGAATGTAATGAAGGCTTCTACAACATTAAAAGTTTTAGAACTTATGCATGCTTTCTCACAAGGTTGTATAGCTACTTGCAGCATAAGTAGTGTGTGTAAAACAGATGAAGACAGAATAGCTGCTTGTGTGTACTGTAGAAACTATTAAAGTTTTGAAAAATTAAAATGAAGTTGTTTTACATAGGAGTAGTGTCTGCTTTAAGTAGACTGTCTGTCCCATTGCTGCTTATTTTACTAAATATAACACAGGTTTGTGACTGTCCAGCCAGACACCTCAGCTATCACTGCGCTGTTAGATTTTAATGCACAGCACAGACATCTACTGCTTGAACTAATAGAGTTGTAAATTGTCGACCTCAATTAACCACGTTAAGGAGGAATGAGTTGCTTCAGTTATAGCTCTATAATGTGCATGAGCACCAGAGGAGCAGGAAGTTCAGTGGTCTTCAGTCTTTTCTGAACATTGGAGTGCTTTTTAGTCAGTGCAAAGACCGCTGCCTTGTCTGGTCAATCTCAAGACTTCCCTTCAGTCTCCTTCCTGGCTCCAGATTTAGGCAGACAATGGACATGGACAGCTAGAGCCCAGAATGTTATGCTGGTGAAACAAGTTGTGATGTAATATGTTGTGCAGTCTCAGTACAAAAATACCCTCTGAAGTAATTTGCTAAACTTGCAGAAAGTCCATATTTCAAATAACAAAATTATAGAAGTGTTTAGGTTAAAAGTCCAACTGTGAAAGTAGCAAAAGTGGCATGAGAAACTTCTCCTTTTTCCTTGCTTGCATTCACTTACTATAGTCTTCCTTTTCCTGAATATTGGACAACTTTCAGTTATTTTCCCTCTGTTTCAAAGCTGTTCTTTTTTTAGTAATTTATGTGGTGCTTCTGCAGGCTCATTAATTACATGTCTGTTGCTCATTTTGCCTAGGTTCAGTAAAATTGCTGCCATCATCTGAATTCTTTGACTGGAGTGGAGTGTATTACTAAGCTTTTTATATCTAAAGCTCTGGTGAGCTGGCAGTGTCTGAAACTCTTTTCTCTGGTCTTTCCCTTCCATCCCCTTGCAAATTTCAGACAGTCAGCTTTGCTGATTTGGAGCACTTGAAAATTCATCTCGCTTAAAAACAAGCTCATCGAACTCTTTTTTTTTTTTTTTTTTAATGGAAAGTATTATTGTATGACAGTTAGGTTTTACGTGGCAGTCTGATCTAGGATGTTAATTACTAAATGATTTGATTAAAAATCCTTGAAAGGACAATACCATACATCTTAGATGACTTCTGTAAGAATCCTTATGGAGAGTAGAAACTTGAGGAGTTTTTTTATTAAGCACAAATTTGGTTCATGTGGTTAGTTGGTTCATCATTAAATATTTTTCAGATTTAAACAACATACAAGACTGATAAGTATTTTCAACTTCTTTTCCAGGGTGACCTAAAAACTTATATCTGCAATGAGCAGGAACATATTAAAGGAGATTCACAAATAATGCTGCTACAGAGAATGGCGTGTGAGATTGCTGCTGGACTTGCTGTAATGCATAAACATAATTTTGTGCATAGGTATGCTTTCCAGATTAATTGCTTTTAGTTATGATGCACTCTAAAATTCATGTAGATACTTTAATTAAAAATCCGTGTGTATTGAAGATTGTGTTATAACAAACTGCAGTCTAACTTACATATCCTAAGTCATGAAGGTGTGATGTTTATGAAGATGCTAATCCAACAGCAGTGGTGTGGTGTTACAGCTCCCACCTGGCTGAAAGCTGATCACCTACTTTTTAGGTTTGCAGCCTATAGAACAGAACCTACTGGTAAGCCAATCCAGAAGGTGTAGTTGTTGGCCAAGTTAAATTTTTGTTTATTATGGGGGGAGGGATGTTAGAATTTTGTTAGAATGAATCTTACCTGCTGCGTATTTTTAATAGATTATAGCAATTTAGAACTTCTGTTTGGTAATCTGTTACCTCTGTTACTAAAAAGGGGCGGGGGGGGAAAATCTGACTGAAGCAAGTGTTCTCTCACTGAATTATTGTTTATGTAACCTTTTTATCTTCAGTAATGGAGGTAGTCAGATTTAGAAGAAATCATAATGGGAGAATAATTTTCTTTTAATCAGGGTGGAAAAATGCTAGATTTCTTTATTTTTAATTAAAGTTAATGCAGGCAATACTGAAAGAATGGCAGTAGTTATAAAAGGCTGGGGGAAAAATGTATTCATGAAACTAATTGCTCAGAAATATGCCAAAATTAATTTTTTTGGCTTTAAATGAAAAGGTGTTAAGGAACTGGAAGACATCAACCTTAGGCTTGTAATGACTGAAATACTATAGAGTACTTGCTTCCCAAACATGGCTTACCTGATGAAACCTTGGGTATCACAAGATAATTTATTTTGGTTTTATGTTGGGTCAGTCTGTTCTTTGCTGTAGAAACAGCACTTGCATCATCCCTTTCAGCAAGTTAAGAACTTGTGCTAGAGCTTATCAATGTACATCTCGCTACTTAGAGAAAGCAGAGACCTTGTGTTCAGGGAGAAGCTGAACTATCAAACTGAAGTCTTAAAAAGTGCAGGTGTAAAACAACAGCAAAACCCTGAGAAAACCCCAAAGTGGACATCAGCTGGAGGCTGACCGGCAGAGCTATTCTTTTAACCTGTTTAACAGCTTCAAATGACTTGAAGGTAGTGCCAATTGTACCTGTCAAACCGAGTGATCACTGTTTCTTGTATTGCAGCACCATAGCTCTGTAGGTATTTTACAGTACATTTTCAGTGAAATACAGTTAAACTGGATAAATAGTTATTCTGTGGATCTGCAAGATTCTCACTGTAAATGTTTACTTCTAGCAACAGTATCCTGATGCTGTCAGAGTAAGTGGTAAAGCTCCAGCATCAGTGATTTTGTTGTTAGTGGTAAATTCAAGCAGCCAAAATTTTATTTCTTTTTCTTCTAGGATATTTATTTAAATAATATAAAACAAGTTGAAAAGCTTTGGGGCATACTTGAGGGTTACAAATGTGTTTCTGACCTGTGTAGTTCGATGACTCTGGAAAGGAAAACATTTTCTTTCTTTGAAGTAGGGAAACTGTGTGGCTCTCAGATTGTTTGTACCTCAGAGAATATTTTCTTTTTTTTTTTTTCCTTTTTTTTTTTAAGACACACAGAAGCAAACCAGTGCACTTAATTGCTTGGTACCCTTCTGTGAAACTGAGAAGTGAAATATTTGAGCAATTAGTCTGCAGAGCTCTTTGCTGTCACAGCTACAGTTCCATAGTAAGCGTGCAGCTTCATTAAACTTGTGTAAATTTCTGAGTTTGAACAATGGGTTTGCTAAAACAGCTTCTTGGTGTTATTACAGCAGCACTGCTGGTGGCTCTGAGTACTTGTGGTCTGGTGTATGGTGGAAACTGGAAACAACTTCTATGTGTATTCAAGAGCTTTTTGATTTGTATATTAGAGGACTTATGAAATGCGTTACTTGTTCTGATGGTCTTTTTCAAAGACTATGTGTAGTTCTAGTTTGTGTGTAATGTATGGTTTTGTTATTTAGAGGAACTTAACTGTAGGTGTGAAATATTACTATTTAGTGTCCTATTGTAAATTAAGTATTTAAACCCGGTATGAATTGTTGATAGATTTTGCTTATGACAATTAAATTGCAAGACACGCAATGATAGGTGTTAGGTAAAGAGGGACTGACATTACTCTAGAATGCGAACAGCCTAAGTAAACTACATCACAGGATTATTAGTAGAATGAAGTAATTGCATATAAATTCTGTGTGTAGTTTGAATGCTTAAGAGTATACTTCTCTACTCTAGAGAATTGACTACATTTTGAACTTTTTTATAAAGGACAGCATAGTAGTCCAGGGTTTTTTGTATAACATCTTTAAATGTGATTGCCTTGTCACTATGTTTAGTATCGTTTGGATTCCAGAACACAGATTCTGCTTGATTGTGTGGCTTTAAATTGATTCTCTTTTGAAGATGTGGGAGGGCCTAAGGGCAATCGTATCCTTGTGGCCACAAAACAAATCTTGTCCAATAAGTCTACTGTAAGGAGAGACCCTATCATTGTTTGTTTTTCTGAAAGTGATGAGTGTTTATATAGAACTATGTCTGCAGTATTTTGCTGAGATATGGGATCAGTTGTTGGCTTGTGCAGGTTCTAAAACTTAATGAAAATATAAGCAACAAGAGAACTATCTTAACATTTAGTTTGGATCAAAACTGTACTTTTGAAATTAATCTCCCCAGTTACTGTGCCTGGGTTTGCGTTATGAGTTGGTCTTTTTGGAGTGCGTGGACTAGTTTAATTTCATTCAAAGAGAATCAGAAAGGTAGCTCCAGGAGCACACCTTTCTAGCACCTAGCTTGCTTCAGCTTTTAGTAGGATTTAGGTCCATGGGATCGGACTGCAGCTCATGCGAATAAAATCATTGGAAGTGTATATAGTGTGGATCTTGAATCCTTAGCACTATTGTTTTGTATTACTGATCTGCTTCTATTATGGCCTGCTACTTGCTGCTGTAACCTATAACTGTGTGTAACTCCTTGATTTTTTAATTATTTTTTTTCTAGGATTTTGTTGGCTTTGTACTTGATAATTTAAGCTGTGGCCTGAATGTTCTAAGAAGTGTCACTTCTGTTAACCCACTTGCCTTAATTTTCATTGAAGACTTCTTGGTTCGGTCTCATTATTTATTTGTTTGCTTTTTCAGTGACTTGGCCTTACGGAACTGCTTTCTTACATCTGATTTAAATGTCAAAGTAGGAGATTATGGTATAGGATTCAGTAGGTATAAGGTAAGTTAATCTAGTCATGTACCACTTTTTTTAAAGTATTTATGGCCTGAGGTTATAACAAGCATACTTTAAAGTTATAAACTGATACTAGATTGTCCTTTATTTGAATAATGGACTCTCAAAGTATAACTTGCAAATAACCATAGCAAGCTCACGTAACAGAATAGATGATCTTTCTAGAGACAAGTGGAATTTATGCTTGTAGAAGGAAGCTTCTGGTTAAATCTGTCTGGTTTAGGTCCTATTTATAGTAGTCCTAAAATACTCACAAATTAATTTTATTGTTTTAAGAAAGGAAAAATGCAATCAAATTTCTTAATGAAAATATTCACAGTATTAAAATACATCAAGAAAGTGAAAAATTCAAGGCATTAATTAAAAACATTTTCTGAGTACCAAACCTTAAACAAGTTGGCAGTGAACAGTGAATGCCTTTCCTCTATAGCATTATTCTCTGCTACTTGGGGAAAATGGGATTAATTTTTTTAATTCTAATTTTTTGCATAGGGATCACATACAACCATATTAAGGAACGGACTGTCAACTTCTGGAAGTTGATCCAATGTTTGTTCAGTCTTTTTCTTTTTTTTATCAATAACTTAGGAAGATTATATTGAGACAGATGAGAAGAAGCTTGTTCCTCTCCGATGGACTGCACCCGAGTTAGTAACAAGTTTTCAAGACAGACTGTTATCAGCAGAGCAAAATAAATACAGTAACATATGGTATGTAGTAGGCTTTAAAATAATTTCAATGAGAGATGTGTGAACATATTTTCAAGTGTTACACAAAGGAGTAAATAATACTTAAGTTAAATTGAATATTGGCCTGATGCACTGTTTATTTCATCAGATGTACCGCAGGTTCATCTCTACAAACCTGAAACTATATCTTGCTTTGAAAAGTTACTTAGAAATCTGTGGAGAGAACAGTTAGACGAAGAAAAAATGTTTAGCAGAAGAATAGGTGTTTATACTAAAAGACATTACTATGTATTTGCTGAATGCCTTCAAATGATTATAAAGGAAGGAAATGGTAAGTTATTTTTACAGTAATGTAATAGCTGTGGATGACAGAAAGTTGATCCCACTAGAGCCCAATTAAGTTCCATTGGTAGAACAGTAGCATCTTACTTTCTTGCTGCAGCATTTAAGGACTGCAATTAACTGTTTGTCTGTGCTATCAAAGAGCTTATAGACAACGGCTGGTGAAAATCTTGAAGATGAACTTTTTTGAAATTGCCAAGTTCCACTTCAGTTCTTGAGTCCTAAGAAATTAGGGTAATGGAAATTGGGGCTTAGACGAACATTTCTGAAAACATTGTAGTTAAATTCCTGCTTTTATATTCTAAGGATATTAAATAGTAAACTAGGTATTATTTGCTAATTTAAAGGTAGGGTTGCAGAAAGCAAGTGAGATAGATAGAAATTACCTATGTACTGATTTCCTTGCATCCTTCAAGCAGGCCTCCTCACATCCGTACTGTTCATTTAAACTACAAGCAGCTGGGGTCTTAAGGTTTCCAACTTGAATTTTAGTGCCTCTTACACAGAGCTGCTTTAAACAGGTTTGGACTAGATGACTTCCAGAGACCCCTTCCAATCTAAATTTTTCTACTGTAATACATGCAGAGTCAGTTACTTTGCATTTTGAGCAAGGAAAGGATGCCCAAGGATCAACATCAACTCTAATCACTGCAAATGTGGTAAGTGCTGTATACGGTATGTATACAGCACTGAGCAAAGAGGTAGCTTCTGACCACTGGAGCTTAAAAATAAGTAATTTTATGAAAACTGAAACAAAGATTAGTTTTCTAGCAGTTTGACCGAATTTGTGATGAAAGCTTTTCCTACTGTTGGACTAACCGTAAGGTTTTTTTCATCTTGCTTCTCTAAATAGGCATTTTCTATTTTTAATACGTGGGGGTTTCTTCCATAGTTGAATCATTTGAGGCCTTTTACATGTTGTTGCCTTCACTGGTGTTGCCTTCATTGTCATTGCCTTCAAGCAACTTTGTTCTTGAGGCTTCTAGCATTTTGTCAAATAAAATGAGTTAACAGGTTCTGAAGTTATTATAGGGTCAATGGGAGAGTGATATTTGTTTCTTCTTGCCAGTTATGCTTTGCATAATCCTTACTTTCTTAGAAAAGCAACTTTAAAGTAGTTCTTAGAATGCACAGTCATTTGCTGTTCTTTTTCAGGTCCCTGGGTGTAACGTTATGGGAGCTGTTTGAGAATGCTGCTCAGCCTTACTCAGACTTTTCTGACAGGGAAGTCCTAACTCATGTCATAAAGGAGAAGCAGGTTAAACTCTTCAAGCCACGTCTGGAGCAGCCATACTCTGATAGATGGTAAACTTTGAATGTGTTGGTTTGGTTTTTTTTTTTTGGTGGTTTTTTTTTTTGTTTGTTTGGTTTTTTTTATTCTTAAAGCTGCTGAAGAAGTTTCTCAAATTATATCTTAAATATATTGAAATTGCTACATGGAATCAGGCTCCTGGCAAAGAAGCCCTAGATAAAGGGAGTAAAAGGAGTTGCCATAGATTCAAGTTCCTGCCAGTGATATTAATTGTTACTCATTAGCTTGTTAGATACCTGAATCTTATAAATTCCTTTTCAGTGTGAAACCTATTGAAACATGTTTCTTGTTTGCGTAGGTATGAAGTTCTGCAGTTCTGTTGGCTACCTCCAGAAAAGAGACCAACAGCAGAAGAAGTACATAGACTTTTAACTTACCTTCGCATGCAAAGCCAAAGGGACTCAGAGATTGATTTTGAACAGCAGTGGAATGCTCTTAAACCAAACACCTCAAATAGAGAAACAAATAGTTCTGCATTTCCAATCTTAGATCACTTCACAGGAGATAGACTTGGCCATGAGATGGAGGAAGTTCTTACTGTAACTGAAACAAGTCAGGGTCTCAGCTTTGAATATATCTGGGAGGCAGCTAAACATGATCATTTTGATGAATGTGGTCATGTGAATCCTGATGAAGCAATGACATACACAAGTATTTTCTATCCAGTGGAGGTTTTTGAGAGGTCACTTTCAGAGCAAGGGTCGGGAGCACAGGATGGAAGTGGTCAAGAAGTATCACTTGCTGTCCCTGGGGTGTTACCTGTGTTTGATGCACACAAGCTTTCTGTTGGAAATGACTACTATATCCAATTAGAAGAAAAAGGAAGTGGCTGCAGCATGAATTTTGATAACCAGTCAGTTGTACTAACTACAGAAGTCGATCATCAAGAAGCTGTACAAGAAAAAAAATCTCATTTCACGATTCTCAGGGATCTTGATATTGAAGAATCCAGCACTGACGGGGACTTCTTCCACTACAATACAGACCCTAAAGAGGAATTTTTGCCTGCTGCTAGTAGTCCAGAAAGTCCTTTCCAGAATATATTTAATGACATTGACAGATCAGAAGAACTGACAAACAGAAGAATGCTTGGTTTTGCTGAAACAAATTATATTCCTAAAGACTTTAAACCAGCTGTTTTAAACACAAACACAGATGCTAGAAAGGCAGTAGGCATTTCTGCAAAGGAGCATTCTAGTCATGCTTCTGAAAATGAAACTGCTTCCTTATGTGAAAATATCTCTAACCAGTCTGACTTGGTAACTTTAGAAGAACTTTCTGATAACTTCTTATTTCTTCAAGAGAAAAACTTATTAACAGAGTTGTTGTCTAACAAAACCAGCAGTGATTTTGGGCAAAAACCAGAAGATGTTCTAAAAAGTATATTAGAAACCTCAAATAGAAACTCTGTAGAGCCTGGGCCTGTGCTGGCTGAAAATGCACAGGTCTTTTCTTTAATACGTGAAAGTCTTAGAACAGTGAAAGATGAAAATTTTAACCCAGTGTCAACAAGTAAAGATCCAAATTCTCAGTCTGAGGCTACTGTAGAGATGCAGGCATCTTCTAGTCCACCTACAGCACATAAGTCATGTGATAAACGTGTGAATCCTCCTTATTTGAAGGGTGAGGAAAAACTTTCAAATGTGGAAGTCAATGAAGTCTTGCCCTGTAACGTTGATACTCTCTGTCAAGAAAAGCTATCCAATAATGCCAAAAATAATAATGTTGGAAACAATCCTTGTTACGGTGTTGCTGTTGAAACAGATGGGTGTGATGCGCATACAAAACAGGGAATGCTTTTCAAGTCTGATGAAATAGCTTTTAATAGAGAAAAATGTAGTGATCAGGAAGATATGAAAAGCAACTTGCAAGAGAAGTCTCCTATGTTAAAAAAAGACGAATGTTTGTTGGAGGAAAGACAAGAAACATCAAATCATTTTGAGAACTGTAAGGATGTTCCAGAAGAGGTGACCTTCATTTCTGTTGCTACTTCAGATTGCACAAGTCAGGATAGTCTTTTGGAAGACAGCCCATCTCCTATACAAACAGTAGAACAAGCCTTAGAGACACCTGATTCTTTAGATTCTTTAGATGTAAATGAGGTTTTAGAATCTTTACAGGCTCAAAGTCCTCAGAAACTTTTGCCACCTGATAAACCTGCTGACAGTGGCTATGAAACAGAGAACCTGGAATCTCCAGAATGGACTTCCCATATCACTGTTGAGGATGCTTCTAGTGTAGATACTGCTCTCTGTGTTGTCAGTGAGAGCAATATCAGTGCTTTACCTTCTAATCCAGTCATAATTGTTTCAGAAGCAGCAGCTTGTTTAGATGCAGTGAACAGCAATTTTGAAATAACCCCAAAGGTTTTTCTGGGTGGAAATCAGAACTCGTATAGAGACTCTGCCTATTTCTCTGATAATGATTCTGAGACAGATAAAAAAACAGAAGAGACTGTAAATCTGTCAAGAGAGACTACATGCGTTGTTTCTTCAGATGGAGGAGAGAATAATACTGAAGAGGATTACAGTTTTGAAGAGAGACAGCAAAAGTGTGATGTAAGGAATTACCAGGATACCAATAATCAAAATGCAAAACTAGAAATAAATCACGACTTAGAGATCCAAGAGATGGATGTAAGGATGCAGGGGTGTCCTGATGAGTGGGCTGAGGCAACTCTGAATTCCCTGGAAATATCGATGGAAAGTAACATACGGGATGAACTAAAACTATGCGAGACTTCCCATAAAACCGTCTCTTGTGTTGGCACTAATACTTCAGAACTTCTTTCACACAGGGACTTAAAGTCTGTGCATAACATACACAGTTCTTTAGATTTGAGTAACAGTGAGAAGTCCTTCTATCACGTTGAAGGACAAAAAATGAAAGAGCCAGATATTGAAGGAAAATACCTCGGCAAACTTGATGTTTCTGGAATGCTTGATTTAGAAGATGGTGATGATGCGGATGAGGAGGATGAAAACAGTGATTCTGAGGATGACATGAGGACTTTTCATATGCATAGTCTGAGTTCTGACAGTGAAGATGAAACTGTTCATCAGGTACCTGAGATACTTACTGACAAGGATGAGGGAAAACATCTGAGAAGCTTGTTGAAACTTCCAAAACCTCCTAATGAAAGGCAACATGAGAATTGGAAAAATGACAAAAAGGCTGTAACATTCTTTGATGATGTGACGGTCTATTTGTTTGATCAGGTAACCTTTTTTGTTTGTTTGTTTTTTGTTTTAATTACTAAGTAAAGATTTTGTTGGTTTGGGTTTTTTAAAAAAGATGTGGTAGAATAGCTTAATATTTGTGGACACATTGTTACAAGATCACCTTTCTTCTTTCGGTAGGGTTAGATCTTGTTTGTGATGTGTGTTATTTTTTCTTTATATATAAAGAAAAAAACCTTCTTTTTTCTTGGCTAGGTGTGGTTGCTGCTGGTAGAACAGCAGCACTAATTTGAAGTGAAGGAGGGTTTCGCTTTGGGTAGGGTTGGTTGCCAAATACTGAATCTGCGTTGGTTTTGGAGCATTGGCTGCATGCACTGAATAAAACATGGGTTTTAGTGATGTCTTTCTGATGTTTATAAACTGTACTTAATTTGAATACGTGAGGCAGCGTTGTTATGGACTAGATTTGATTAATTTGTTTTACCACAATGCTTTTGTAACTTTATAGAAGCAGTTTATCTGTTTAATGAGTTTGAGGACTTTAAGTTCTAATGTCTTTATAAAAGGAAGGAAGAAAGAAAAAAACCCGACCAAACAAAAAAACCCCAAACCGCAACCAAACTCTGAATCTTGCCTTAGTTAGCATTAAGGTAAATTCACCTTAAACCATAATCAAAGATGGGAACAGTATTTAGATGGTAATGCTACTTTTTATTAATCCTATGTGATTCAAGTTCAACGAAATGCTGATCTGCTTATAAAATTCAAGGTTACCTTTGTTTCCCTATCTGCTTTATCAATTTTTAACTTCTGTAACTTGATACAGAGGGAATTGTATTTTAAGATTATGGCAACTAAACTAGTACAGTGAGTTTAAAAGAACAGTCACATTGTCAAGCTTTGGAAGTGTTGCTTATGATGACGCACATAAATATTAGAGATAATTGTGTTTTGGAATAGAAAACGTAGGTGTTACATTTGTGTTTAGGCAGTCTGTGGAATAGTAATCCGTTTGTCAGAGGGGAAGGAAAAAAAATGAGCTGTGTTTAAACTGCTCTTAGTTGGTGAACTCTTTTACTTGTTATTACAGTAACTGATAAAATGTTGGCTGCTTCAAATACCGGTCATACAAAGTCTGTCTCTTTATACTGAAGCATGATTAAGGGGTAAAAAAAAAATTTTTAAAAATGCTGGAAGATGGGATAAGGCTTTATTAAAGAGGAAAAAACCTGCCTGTGTCAGGCTGATAAAGGAACTGTTTTCAGTTGGAAGATGTTTTAGCTTTGTATGAAACCATTTTATGTCATAAATAATATTTAAATAGTCATTTCCTGTGTGCATTTTAGCATAGATTTGATACAGCTTTCTTTAGAAATAGAAGTACGTGTATATGCTTAATATATAACTCAAAGTTTTGCTGTGTGGTAATAACTTAAGAGTTTACAGACCATTTAATTTCACAGTAGATGTGATGGTGGGGGTGGAGGAGTGTATTTTTTGAATGCTTGCATCTATAGGCATGGATACATTGTGTGTACAAGAAAGTTAAATAAGTTATTTTGTTTGCCTTAGGAAATGCCAACTAAGGAGCTGGGAAACCGTGCAGCAGACTTGAATGGGGAAGGGTCTCGCAGCACTCCTGTTCCATCTTCGAGTTTTAGTTACTTAAACAGATTTGCAAATTCAGAAAGTTCAACAGATGAAGAAGGTACTTGAATATTTTTATACACAGCAAGGGCTGAGACTGTTTTATGCATAGTCTTTAGTGAAATGTCATTTAAATTATATGTGATTGTAAATTCACTGTACCATATTGGCTTCAGTTTCGCATCCTAAGCGTACACTTCCACTAGGCTCAGATACTAGTGTTACTGATTATCAAAGCTTGTGATGTAATACTGGTGGTTTATATATTGGTGTGTCTAGGGTATCTTGAGAGGCAACCAAACCACGGGTGACAAATCTTTGTGACCCCCAGGGCTAGAACGAAAAAGCTACAAGTTTTGTTTTGGATTAATGCAGTCTTCCAGGGGCTGGCTTTTAAAACTGTTTGTGATTTTACGTTACTGTAAATTGCCTCTTTTTTTTTTTTCTTTTTCCCCCAAGGTGGGGGTTTTGAATGGGATGATGACTTCTCTTCTCCAGAGCCATCCTTTATATCAAAGGCAGCTAATAGTCTTATTAGTTCTAAACCACCTCTTCAGTCATCAAAGTACTTCTCTCCACCTCCACCTTCTCGGACTCTCGATCAAAACTGGTCACATTCATCCCCTTATTCCAGATTCTCTATCTCTCCTGCAAACATGGCAAGCTTTTCTCTTACACATCTTACAGATTCAGATATAGAGCAAGGAGGTAAGTGATTTAGTTACAATAATTACTTTAAAACTACAAATTAAAAACTTTATGCAAAGATATAAGTCATAGATGTGACAAATCTTGTTCTATTTTAAATACTTAATTTAGAAATGCATTTTTAACACTATAAAAGTTATGTCTGGTCTTATATTTCAGTTAAGACATAGCTTTCCATTTAGATAGAGATTATTTGCATCCAGGTTGCTACAAAGTTGTGGTTGAATATTCTACGGAACATTTATAGGACAAGCTCACAGTTTTTCTGTTCAAAGAATTAGTGCTATATTTATATAAATGAAATCTATGCAGTCCTTAAGCACTTCTGTATAGCTGCCACTCTATGGCAGTTGAATAATTCTCATTATTGTACTGTCATAAGTCACAATTTTATTTTTATTGCACAGGGTGAGGATGCTAGGAACATGTTTCTGACATTGTTGTCTAAGCTTATTTTACAGTTCAGTTTCTTTTCATATCGCTTTTTAGAAAGTGCATTCTTGACATTCTCTCAAGAATTGCAGTATGTTTTCTAGAGCTGTGAGTAGGATAGTTTGTTAGGAGAGCCAAACAATCTGTTCATAGCAATATTGAGTACTAGCAGTGTTTATTAACAGAAGCTTTCTTGTCTGTAACAAAAAGCTTTTTTTTTTTTTTTAAAGCTTTGATACATTTTTTTGAGGGTGAAGAGAAGCAAAAGTAAGCAGACTTGAATCAGTTCACCATATTATTAATCTTGATAAAATGTTGCATTGTTAAAAATAAACATTGCCGATTACTGAGCCTTGCTAATGGTCAGTGTCTATAAATATGTAATCGGTGTTATATAGAGTTGTATTGTTCTTGTGTTGTGCCTATTGATTAGATAATGTTTGCTGCTTAGTAACTTACAGATAAGAGAGATTATTTTGGAGATCCTACATTGCCTTACGTGTCCTAATAAGTGACATTGAACTGTGCGATTTAAGCAGATGTCTATGTATAAATGTACCAAATGTTTACAGTAGTTGAAAGCCGTAGGGAAAGATTAACCGAAACTTGGAAGTGCGAAACGGCAGAATGCCAAGTTCTGGCAAGAGTCTTACAAAGAATTGAGGGTTGTACAGAAGAATCTCACTGTACCTTATGACCTTTCCTCCACTAACAGGAAGCAGTGAAGATGGAGAAAAAGATTAAATGAATTAAAACCTCCTTGGACTACATACATAAAACACACAGACTTTGTGTCTGAAACTTCTTTATCTAAACTCTGGATCCTCCTGGAGTAACACAGGTAATCAAGAAGTACTAAGAAATGAAAGTAAACACTGAAAGCAATGTTAAATCAGGACATTAATTTGAATGTGTATTTAACTTTGTAATGTATTTTTAAATCAGTGCAATTTTGCTTTTCATTGAAAGATGATTCTGCCGCTGTTTTCAAGTACTTGAAGTATTTTTCAGATAAATTAAGAAACACGTAAAGCAATTACACTACAGTCTGGTTTATGTATGAGATTGTATAATATCCTTTTTATATTTTTCCATGTAGTTCATTATCTATTTGAACATACACCTGTTGTAGAATTGTGTATAACTGTCCTGTGCAACAGGTGGCTGTGTTGCTGAAACTGTATGAATGATAGTTGATCAGTAGTGAGCCATATTTATTCAAAAAGATATCACTACATATTACTTTGCTTATTACAATTGCACTATGGATTATTCTTCCTTTATTTCCTGATGATGTACAGAATCAAAATCTTAAATCTTTCAAGGAAAATAAGACAAGTTGAATTGGCCCAGTTATCCAGTTTAATTTGTCTTTTTTGTAGCCTTTGCTATGCACGGTACTTGTAAAACGTACATAACTTCTGAGTGTTATGTTAGACTTGCTGAAATCTTATATTCAGTACCATTTCTAAATGATAATGATTATAGATTGATTGTTAGTGTTCATGTTTTATAGGAAACTGGAAAAGAATATATGATATGCTCTGGAATTTTTAGATGAAAAGAGATAATGTCTCTTAATTTCTGAATATGATCCTACTGACTGCTTAAACTGTAATAGCATCTGACTATATCATAATTAAGGGCCTTCCAGTTTTTACTACAATTTCTGCCTTGGAGAGAGAAGAGGAAAAATTGGCTGTACAAAACTGTGGAATTTATGAACCTTATAAAAAGACTAATTTCAATAGACTGGATTTGGGCACGCTTGGCCCTTCAGTTGTACATTCTGTAAATTTTGAAGCTCACTCTTCTGCTGACTGCAGACTGGGGCTGCTGTTCAGAGGCCTGTGCTAAATCTACCTCTCAGTGATGTTATGACAATTAAGAATTAGATTCATGGTTAATACCAATTTTGCACCCTTTATAAGGCCAGACCTATTTTAAGAAGTCTGCAAGGCTCCATGGTACATCTTGGAAATGCATACTGACCAAAAGATACAGTATAGTAAAGTTTGCTCTGAAGCTGTCTGTAGGGAAGGGAATGGAATGTGGTTCGTTGGTTGTTGTTTTTTTTTTTTTTGGTTTTGATTGTTCGTTTTGGGGTTTTTTTAACCTTCATACTCTACCATGCATTTAGCTAGTTTAATCCTTTAAACTGCTTGGGAAAAAAGAAAAAAATCCTTAATTATTATTCCAAAGTGAGTTCAATTGAGAAACAAATCCCTGACCTCTTGGAATGCCTTACACAGCTGTGGATCCATAGGAAAAACTGATAGGAACAGTTTATCTGGCTTTGTATTTTAGTGTCCTAAAATACAAACGTACTACTAAGTACTTTGTATTTTAGTGGATATTTTGGCAGGGCTTCAGTATAATGGTGGTCCAAGTGTTCAGATCCAGTCACCAGAGAGTTTTTATCACATGAAGTATGGGAGGACTAGATATTTTCAGATGTGTAAAGTTTGTTTTTGTATACCTCTATATATGCGTTTTGATTTTTTTTTTTTAAAGTATGTTTTAAAATGACAGGAGTTTAACTGCTTTTTTTTCCCCAGCATTATTTACCCCTTAACCAGAGTGGTTTCCATACTGATCAAAAGGGAATGATTTAGTTATAATGTTATTTAAAATCGCCAATGTATTGTTGAGATAACTCTTTCTGATGAGGCACTCGGGTTCAGAGTTAATCAGAACTGTTCTTCTGTAGGAAGTGAGGAACTGAATTTTTCTTGGACTTTTCCCAAAACATGATTTAAGAGGCAAAGCCAAGTAGTTCTTAATACAGGCTTACAGTATATGCTGTAGAGGGTTTAAGCAAGCTGTGTGGTACTCTCAGTATTTTAAAATATAAGTAATAGACTTTGTGCATAAATTATTGCTTAGAAATTCCGTAATTCCAACATTAAACTCCTTGATACATACCACTACATTAAGGTGTCTCATCTGTCTGCTATAATTCTCACCAGAGTAAGAATGAAACTCCATAATGGTCTGCAAAGAACGTGCGGGCTTATCTGCCTTGGCATGGTGAAAATCTGTCAGACCTGGAGTTCAGCATTAATTTTGAATCATTTGATTTAAAATATAGTCCAAGGTTAAGTAAAAGCTTATACTCCAGAATGTTACAATTCGGTTGTGCATTTTGTTTCTTATAATTCTCAAAAATCAGATGTTTGTCTTGCACGTCAGGAATTTCTTTGGCTTGATGGAAATAGAAGATTTTTATTCTCTAACGGAGTTTAAAGAAAATCTTACATAGGAAGTGAAAGTTTACTCCTTTGTCTAAGTGGACTCATTGTTAATGAATTGCCAAAGGAGCATTTTTTCCAAAACGAGCTGGGATGTGTATGATATTAAGCAAGGTAGTGTCTTTTTTAGCTGTACAATGAAGAGAAATAAATATTTAAAGTTGATTCACCTCACTTAAACATGAATTTTAATTTCAGTAATCCAGTAGACTGGATTGCAATAATATAAATGGTCTTTTTTGCAAAAATTTATAGTTCAAAATCTGATTAATTACTCGCAATATTTAAATATCTGCCTAGCAGTCAGTGGCACAATGAAGATGAATCAGTTAATTCCAACGTGTTACATTATAATAAGGGGATTTGTTACAAATCATTGGTTAAACTATATGTAATTTCTTGCACTAGCTACTTAAGTATGGTTTCCGTTTTAGAAGTACATGTATCTATTTTCAATGGTTTATTATGAGGACTGGTTATGTTTTAATTCCTTCTCTAGTAGAATACCTTGATTATTTGAATAATGAAGGCATTGTCTCAATTTGGCTACTAAAGTTATTTGAAAGATCTGATTTTTCCCACCTAAGGAAGTTTGTTTAAAAATGAGGATCTGTAGTGAGAAACCAACAGCGCGAGAAGAGTGTCCAGTTTTAATGGGAACACCTGTACTCTCCCAAATCCCCAAGCTACAGATATGTTGTGTGTATAACTGCATTTATGGAAACTGCCATTTTCATGGAAATGGGCAGATTAAACATTTTTTCATATCCTTGTTGATGCACTAATGAAAGCCATTTAAGCCTCATTCTTTTTATCAGTATTTTTAGCAGATTTTTATGTAGTACTCAATCTTTTTCATGAGGAGGCTGGTTGGTAGAAAGACTTTTTTTTTTTTTTTTTATGATTAAGCACTATGCTAAAATGTCAGCATTGTCAGGTGTTAGTGACATGGCTATTTTTGTTGGAGTTGGTGAAAGGTGGAATCCAAGTATATTAGCCTTATAAGAAATAGCCTTAAATAAGAACGGAGTGTACAAAATTACTTCAGCTTTAAGTCATACAGAAATATCCTCGTCTGTTAATGGTTTTGGTACAAGACTGGAAAAAATCTAGAGGAGAGTCAAAACATCATATAAACTTATTGAAAATAAGTATTTGTAATACCAGCAGCCTGTTTTTCAGAAACTTGAATATGACTTACAGTTAGTTTTGTTTATGAAATTGTTTGAACTTGCACAGATGTAGGTGTAACTTAAATGATAAATGGTACTGATGTGTGTGTATATATTATGTTTAATTCTATTTGTAAATGAGAAACTATGTAACAAAATCATAGGTATGAGGTTTTCCTATTGTAATTTAATACAGGTATGAGGTTTATGGCAATATATCATAGTTAATGAAATTTCAGGTCAAAATGTCTTTAAATTGTGTACATTTTTAAATTGTAATTTCTACTGTATATTGATTATCATGCATAGTGTGATTCAAGAAACTGCTTGTAATTTAAAAATATTTAATATTAAAAATAAAATACAGTTATATATTTATAATCTCTTTGTCTGTCTGTTCATTCTTAAACAGATGCCAGCAATGGATCAGGTCCACAGTATAGTTCTGCTGTAAGATATATTTGTTAGTGTCCAGAGGTTGAGCAAGTACCAAGAGCTCAAAGCTACAGTCCCAGCAGATGACTCAACACTCAGTAGTGCAGTCGCCTGTAATTTCTTCTCATATCACCCTTGTGTGAACTTCAGGTTATTTGTATATGCAGTCAGTAGAGAAGCAGTACTTGAAATACAAACAGTGTAATTCTAAACACTGAATATTGCTTTTGATCCTGTAGGAAGAATGGAGATTCCAAAATTTGTAAGTACCCTCCAGAAAACAGGTTGTTAATCTGTTTTCTCAGTATTCATTGAGTTTATTTCTAGAAGATTATTTTCTTGTTTTCTTTAATCTAAGTGTGCATGTGCTGAACGGACCGACGATGGCCAGGTAAATGTAGTACTTGTGTGTATTGGTAGCTCCTTTCACACGAGGGGGAGATTGTTTCGGCCTGGGAACTCTGTGAGGCAGGAGAGTGCTGGTTTTTCCTCTTAACCTGTTAAGCGTTAAGGTTGTGACAACACATCGCAGCAATGTTGGTAGTTAATAGAGGCTGTCGTGGAAGCCCCCACATTGTATCGCAGCTGTTCTGAGTCCTGGCAGCTCTCAAGACCTGGGAATGAGAAACTGATACCAAGATGACTTAACTTCAGTAGGTAAAATATAACTACTGGGCTGGAATTTGATCGAGACAGTGGTCATTACTGAGAACAGATGTAAAAAATCCCATGGCACTAAACTGGTCATCTTACATAGAACCTGTTATCAAAGAATTTGAGCACTTGCAATCTTTATCGTCGGCAGCCTTCTTGCAAGGGATGGAAGTGCTGGGTCAGTGGGCCTTTTTCACGGAGCTGCTGCGCTGGCTCGCTCGGCCCTTGGCAGACAGACCTTTTCCTCCTCCCCCCGCTGAAGTAAGTACCGGGCTGACACCTCCTGCAGCGACATCGATCCGTCTGGCTCAGCGTCCGTCAGTCCGCCGCGCTGCCTCCCCCCTGCCCTTTCGTTCTCGCCGAGAGCCCCCCCGCCACCCCAAACCCGGCAGCATTCTGCCGGCTGCTGTCTCCAGGCGCTGCCCCCCTCCCTGGGGGCAACAAGGGTACCGGCAGTAGCTGGGGGTCGCGTCCTCTGGCGCGACTCCTCTGCCGGGACCTGGTGCTTCTCCTCGGCGGAGGCCTGTGCCGCCCTGCGGGGGTCCCTT
>JAVJGG010000061.1:12007366-12023074 GCA_035590195.1 Aviceda cuculoides
CCTGGTCTGGTGTTGAATATGGATGTCTTTTTTTTTTTTTTTTTTATTGGCATTTTGCATTACCCCAAGACACTTCTTGAATAACTCTGTTTAGGGGGAAGGGAGTTTAAAATAAATTCTATTTAAAGTGTCAGGGACGTGATGACCAATAGACTTGGGCCTTGCAAGCTGATTAAGAGCATTAATTGATTGTAATAGGTTAGACAGCAGCCATCTATGCTTGGGTTTGCAGCTACTCAGGGCTGACCAGAAGTACCCTGATTGATCCCTCTCTGATGTTTAATTAGTGTGTTTATTCTTTAAGGTCAGATCAAAATTAGGCTGCTTATACGCTTAACTGAACACACTGCCTTACTTGTCACAAAGGTAGACTTCAGGGCAGGAACTGAAAATGGAATTACTAAGAGACAAGGAGAAGATTTAAAAACACTAACAAAGCAAGAGTTGAATGGCTGCAGGAGGAGAATGCTCAATGTGCGTGAATGAAAAAGATGGCATTAGTGTAATAGCAAAACAAGGCAGGAAATACAAGAGCCTTAACGTGCTGTGTACTGCACTTAATATGCATTTTCCAGAGTAATGTTATTTTTGGTGTCATTGAAATGCCTGGAAAAGGGACTTTGCCTTTCTTGGGTAGATCTGTAGTACCAAAACCTTCCTAAATCTTTAATTACTTCAAAGCATCTAGACTGTGTCTGAGCCTCTTGGTGCATATAGTATGTTACTGGGTTAACCTGTGAAGGGGGAAAAAGAGAGGCCTCACCTCCTGAGCTTCTACTGCTGATTTTTATTTATTTGGTCTGAGGGTGCTCAGCATTTCATGGATTTCCACAAGTACAAATTGCCATATTCAACTCTTGCATTCAGGCTTGCCAGTTTTGGTTGAACGCTAGTGTCTTTTCCATCCCTGTATCAGTAACCAGACTGGCTCTCTGAACAGTTCTGAATCACTTTCGCATTTCAGTCCTGTTAGCAGGTTCTTCCCAGGAGATCGCACTTCTCGTAGCACATCTTTTCCCCAGTGAATGAAGTCAAGGGTATGAGAGCCTTGTTTACTGACACCATTCTTTAATTGCAGTCTAATTTTGACGGTCACTTGCAATGTAATTTTACAGCTGTAGTGTCCAGATATTCCCTAGGCAAAGAGGTGGTACGGCAAAGAAGTTACACTAAAACTTTCCTGTTAACCTTAAGCTATGCTACCTAACCCCGCCTCATACACAATAATATGCTTAGATAGGACAGCTAGTTGGAAATCTCTGGAAGCAAGGGTTAATATGATGCTCTTCAACTCTGCTTTAAAAGTCAGTCTAATAAAAGCATCTCTGCTGGGGTTAGTATGCTCTGAACTCAACCTAGCAAGCAGATTTTGACTTTTCTGGCACAGGCTAACGGTGTAACAACTGGTTTGGGATTAGGACTTGGAAGTTGGGTAGGAAGGGCAAGTTAATGGGAGCTACATTTGTTTTACCATTTTTCCTTCCTTTTGGCTCTCATATAAAATCCACTTTTCTTTTTTGTTCGTTTGTTTGGTTTTTTGTTGTTTTTAAATGAGGACCAAAGATTTATACAGTAGTCTGGATGAAGCATTAATAATCTAGAGTATATGGGAAGAGCTTACTTCATCATATGCCACTGTATGATATTTGCCTTTTTTTCTCGTAGTGACAGTGACTGCTGTTCTGTTTATAATTTTTCAATAACTCCTTCCGTATTTCCTTCCCCATCAGTATTATCCCCTCTGACTATTTTCCCCAGTGATATTTCACTTTGCTGGGGAATGCTCTGTGGTGAGAGGGGAAGGGAAGCAGGCACCGCTCCCATGGGCTGATGGGAATCCAGGGGTAAAGTTCTTTGTAGCAGAACACTAGACACAGATGAAAAAGAAATATAAACCAAGCTGAGCAAATCTAGCACCTGTAGTTTCTCAGAGTGCTGTTTGCTGAGGTGATGCAGGGCAAGTGCTGTGAGTCAGTGACTAATGCACCAAGACAAGGATGAGTTTTTGCTTTGCAGCAGAAATGGCCTGGCTCCTTCTTGTCTGCTGGCATATAGTGTAATTTGTCAGCACTTTTGGTGTAGAGGTAGAAATGCATTGCATGCCAGGTGGGATGTGTGACACCTTTCTCTCTGACCCTCATAAATCCACTGGACATATTTGTCATCAAGCCAGCAGAAATGCAAAGGCTAACTGATTGCACACAAAACTCCGGTCATCATTCCCACAAGAAATGCTTGCAGTTTCAGCTGGACAGATGTAGGCATTGCCAAACCTGACCTACAAAAGAGAACTCTGTTAAACTGTATCACAAAGGCAGTAGTGCTGTTTCCAAGAAACTTGCTCTTGTTGCTGCTAAGTGTGTCTGTAGTACATGGTCAGTATTAAAATGTGTAGTAGAAATACCAGAAATGAAAATGGGATTCTGTGTGTTAAGTCCATATGTTCTGTAAGTCTGCAGCTCTTTGTGGTGAGAATTGGTAATTTGAATCAAACACAAAACCCTGGCAGGTAAGCTGGACAAACTGTCTGGTATGGCAGCCTGTTTAGGTCTTGTTGGTGGAGACTGTCATATCCTTTTGGAGATGTAAAGAAATCTGTAAAGAAGAAAGTTCCACTCTTACCTTATGCCTGATTCCTTAAAGATCACTTTTGCTTCAGTTGGAGAACAGATACTGCTGATACTGCAACCACTATATGAAGTACTCAGTAAATGTTAGGGTTTTTTAAGTACTTCTAGTATTAACAATAGTATCTGTGGGTGACATGCCAGAACCACTGTCCTTTACAACATGGGCTAACTGTATCAATGTGCTGAATATGGCAATTCCATCCTGGAGAAAGGTGGTTTTATGAATTTGGGTGGTACCATGGATACTTTTAAAGTTTTATTTAGGTCAGTGTGATATCTGGATTTGTGATTTCATGATAAAGGTATGGGAATAGGAGCTAAAAGGTACTGGAGAGAGGTGTGAAACTTTTTCCATGTTTGAGGAAGCTTTCCTGAAGTGCTTTGGAGCTGTGGGAAAAAATGGTGGTACCTACAGCACTGAAACTAACTGTACAAAACATGTTCCAGTTCTGGGAAAAATGGTAGGATCTGAAATCCTGGAGAGTTTGTTGTAAAAGCAGAACACTTCTGCAGAGCTGATCTCTCATTGTTCTTATCTCTCTGGACACACAGATGCCAGTGTTCAGGAGTAATCTTACATTGTTGTGGCAAAATAAAGCCCTTGCACTGATAGATGGAGCTCTGGTAGTGCATGTGCCTGACTTACAGGGAACAGAGGGGTGATGTTATGCGGAGTTGGTAGGAGTGGCCACAATGAACAGCACAGGCTATAAAAGTCTGAGTTTTGAGACACTTGTGTGCTGAGACTAGAATCTATGTGGTGATTTGAGCATTAGTCTACATCTTCGAAGTTGTTGCCTTAGAGTGTTATCTGAGGATATAAAATTATAAAACTCCTGCTGGGATCAACTGTACCCTGACAATAGCTTTATACCAAATTGTCCTGGTTTCAGCTGGGATAGAATTAATTTTCTTTCTAGTAGCTGGTATAGTGTTATATCTTGGATTTGGAAAAGTTGACTTCTATCGTAAGGACTCTAAACAGAAATAAAGGAAGTTCATCAAAAGGAGGGGACTGATGTTGAAAGCTTAAGCTGAACATGAAGTTGCATAGGCAGCAGAATATCAGGAACACTGAAAAGCCTCTGGTGGCTTATGATGGTTGAGGGGAAGGGGAATGGTTCTTTAAGCAAGTTGTAATGTTTTATCCAATTGCAGTAAGGAAAGGGTCTCTGAGTCTGCATCTTCCTTCTTTGCTTTGTTTACATGTACAATAGGTTGTCTGTGACTGCTCTGTAGGGAAACAACAGCTTGTTGACCTTGGCACCTTGCTTGTAGCATGTATTTCAAGGTCACTTAGCTCTGTTTCTGTTGACTTTCACTGTACCAAGGAATCTAAGAGGACACATCTTGTTCAAGTGTTTGCTAAACTCCAAATTTTGACTACTTAGTACAGCTGCTCAAATTTCTCAAGTCTTAATATTCAGGCTTTACCGTCTGTCTTAATTTTGGGGGACGTTTAGATACAGCACTTAAGAAAGAAGTCAGGGACTGAAATTCAGGTAGATTTCTGCTGTCACAGAACTGTGCTGAAACAGAATTTCTCATGTAGGGTGGTCATTCAGTTATGACTCGGCTGGAGCCAAATGATATCAATAGTAGGGTCTCCTACAGTTCTAAAAGGATATCAGTTTTTGGAAGTAGGAACTGGGAACACCTACTGAGGGTTATTTTAATAGTGAAGTGTGTTTGGCCTTTGGACTTTTCTAGCTACCAGAAATAAACTTGTTAAACAGCTTATGACAGTAGTGCTATGCTTCTGAGCTGTTCTGGTGACTTAGGAAGTCTGAATGTGAGTAGTTAGCATAGTCCTGTACACACTTACTTAATTGGCACCTTCCATAACAAGGTGCTGACATCTGAAGTACTCTTTCACTGTAAATCTCCAGTTAGAATTTTTTTTAAGTCCTCCTTATCCTGCTAAATTGGTCAGAGCCCTAACTGCCCAGCGCACCTAGCCCTTTGCATGTTAATTATGTTGACTTGTGCTCTCTGAAGAAAGATACACCAGCACATCTGAGGGAATGTGCTGGCAACTGCAGGAACCAGACATTGTCAAGTTGTGTATTATTTTGAAGTAACAGATTGAAACAAACCCATTTCATCTTGCTGTCTGCAATGGTTTTAACTTGCTCAGTGAAAGCATGAGCTGGATGTTTCACCAAAAGCCCTTAACCAGCATTACACAACTCTGTGCCCATTCAAACCTTTCTTTTAGGAAGAAGCTGAGAAAAAGCACCAAATCATCAGATCAAAACATTTAGAAAACAAGGATTATTTTTTCTGAAAAAGCTCTAGTGCACATATACTGTGGGAGACTTGAGGTTGAACAAACTGAGAGGGTTCGCCCCAGGACAATTGTGGAAACTAGGTAGGCAAACCATATGACACAAGTGTGACTGCAGCCTGTTGTAAAAGACCTAAAAAGCTGAGAAATGGGAGTTGTTTGGTGTGCAATAACCAGTATAAAAACATAAAGTACAGTTAAGTCTTTAGCACTGTATCATTCCAGAAGAGTCAGTAATTTATTTTCAAAGCAGGCCTCTTTTTATGAGAGTAAACTTCAGTGACACTAAGGTTTAGTTCTAGAAAACTGTATCCTTGCCTATAGGGAAAAACTTGACCCTAAGAAGGGCTAGCAAGGACTAATGTTTGATACTTCCTTACAGTGTGTGATCCTTTATTCCTGTGTAGTTACTTGGCAAGTTTAGTTGAGCTTGGATGCAAGAATACAGGAGAAGAGCCGTGACTTTCAGATTCTTTAGGGACCAGAGATGGCTGCAGAGGCACAGGCTTTCATGTTAAAGCTTTCCAAATTGAGAGTGTGTGTGACTTGTTCCCATTGTATAGCAGGTGCTACACCTGTGTGTGTTCTTGCATTAACCAATATTTGGAATTGATAGAAGTGCTCAGAGTTGTGGTGGCTATGTTTTGATCTAAGTACCAGTCCTGGATTGTAGTGACAGAGAAATGGTTGCTGTCTGGAACTAAACAGCTAGTTTGAATTAGACCCTGTAGACTTCTTAACTACAGTCTGATCACTTACAACTTTCCTGTTTTTCTTTAAGTAAGTGGTATAATTCAAAATCTTCTGCTGCAAGCTATGAAAATAAAGTCCTTTTAAAGGAAAAAAAATAACCCCAAACCCAAATGCAAACCCTCTTTGTACTTTATCTTGCTATATAAAACAAGTGTTTTTTAGTGACTGCCAGATCACAAAGTGGTAACTTTGGGACAAAGTTGGTGGGTGTCCTTGACTAAGTCTGTTTTCCATTTTTACAGGGTTGGCGTGTTGGAGGACACCTTCACCTGTCTTGGTGTTTTGTGTGCCATTGTATTCTTTCCAATTGGGATTCTGTTCTGTCTTGCACTAAGGCAGAGAAGATGCCCTAATTGTGGGGCAGCTTTTGGCTAAGGGGATGAGCATGGATGTGCTTATGGAAGCTACAACTGTTGGCATACTCTTTCTAATGTAAATGTCATGTACAATCATTTTATTTGCTTCAGACCTGTTTTGTAAAGTGTGAAGAAATTTAGTCTCTTGCATGTAATTTAAACTTAATCTTTTATGAGCATGTGCATTGCAAAACATGAAAACCCAACTTGTTTTCCATGTTTAGTGGCACCTGTTGAAAACTAAATAAAACTGCTTTTCCTTTTGCAATCCTCAACTTGTGGCTGGATTATTAAGTATGTGACTAATGTGCCTGATTACATGTAGTCTGAAAGTGGAGTTAGTAATCCTAGCTACAAAGAAGGATAAATATTTGCCAGAATCTTTTTTTTTTTTTTAATCATAAGACATGGTTTAGGGCTGTACTTGATTAAGCACATCAGATGTTTTTGAGGAAAGGGCTGCAAGCGCTGTGTGTGCTACCACTAGGCTAGTGGACAGTCTCTGTCTTCTGAAGGCACTAGTAATAACAAGCAGTAAAAGCTCTTCTTCAATTAGTGAAGGTTTTGGTTGTGGGGACACATATGACCTCAAAGGGCTGCAGTGGCAGTGTCCTATCTGCTGTAGCAGAAGCTTCCTAACACTGTGGAATTGGTATTAGTTCACAGACACCAGTAACTTCTGTCTGCAGCAGGGCACTTTTCTCTAGAAAGAGAAGCTGTGGCACTGCCAAGTATGGGCTGCCTGGAGTAAAGATTTTTGCATTTCAGATTATTACCTTCTGACACTATATTATTGAAAACTTATACAGTCTAGGTTGACTTGCCTCTAATATGCTTTAGAAAACTGGCTCCGGTATAAGTTGCACTTCTGAAAAGTTGGTGTTTCAAAATGGGATAATGGATATTTTTGCAAGGTTCCATAGCAAATGAAGTGTCCTCAGCCTTGAGCTTGAAAGGCAGTGTGAGAGAGAGAGGTGGAATGAGTGGACTTTACCTCTGCAGCCATTACATGCTCACATACTGTTTTTTGGTAGCAAGTAACTGAAAGGCGTTTCACAACTTGAATTCACTGTTTATAGTAATAGAGGCAGGCACAACAAAATGAATAACCATAGGATACTGTAGGAAGCATGTACATATGTAAAGTAGAATGTTTTAGAGTAAAGATTAAGCACTGGCAGTAGTCACAATACAGACTTCATACAGCAAGTGGGAAATATCACCCAAACTACACTGGTAAAGCACTCCATGCTGATGCAGCATGAAGAGTCAGTTTTTAACACTGTAGGCTAATTTGTGAGATGATTATTACTGTAGGAAAACTCTTTTCAGACAAGCTAGCGCCATTGGATTTAGAAGATCTGGGCCTAAGGCAACAAACTGTACAACTCTGCTTGTGACTGAAGTTAAAAGGTATATTTCACTTAAGATACTATGCTATGCCAGCATTTAGGCCATTGCTAGGCTCCTTAACCAAAAAATTTCAAGCTTAATCTGTTTTTAGTCTGTTTTTCTGTTGTGGAAGGCTGCAGTAATGGAATAACTTCAAAGGCAGCTTTTTATATTAGAATTTGAGAAAATTATTCATGGCACTTTTATTATGACTTTTTACAAGACTAAAGCTTGACAACATGTTTAAAAAGTTATTGAATGTGTTGACATTAGAACATTAGACTTAAACTAGGTTTATGTTACACTTGAAACTTTGTACCTGAACATTAAGCAAAGCATTACAAATTGTCTATTCTTAAAGGATAAATATTTATTTATAACCTAGGGTGTCTGTCTTGAACAAAATAATGTATCATCACTTTATACAGGTAATTCTCTATTCTGGAATAAGGCAGTTGTTACATTGTTCTGTTTGGAAAAAAAAAATCATCTTATTTAGCAAGTGGCATATGCAGGCTTATATTTTAGAACTTACCATTGCAGTTTCCAAATAACAAATGCCAAAGATTCAGATTTGTGAGCTATTAGTTATACTGGTTTACCAGAGTATCCAAACTATTCTCCAGTATTTTCACAATTCCTACTACAAAAAAAGGCATATTGTAAAGTCAAGCCAAAGTGCTCAAACATTAGCCCAAAGCAATTGCCTCATTAGAAAGTATAGGTTAAAAAAAAAAATCAAATCCATTCCAGTATGATTCTATTGTACAGTAATTACATTTAAATAAATTTTTAGAACAACTTTAGATAGTAATTATCATTACTGAAAATGGTGTTTATAAGGAAGAAGTACACGTGTGTGGACTGTATATTCATCGAATAATTGGTGCTGATCTGTCATTTGTTACTGTTGGTCTGAGTTTCACAGTTGCAAAAGGATTTTCTCCACTGAAAAGAAATGCACAAAGTTACTAGAAGGCTTGCTGCAATACAAACCCAAATTTAAGCCGTGCAGTTTCTTCATCAAAGTTGCCTGAAGACTAAGTTATGGATTTAGACTAAAGGATTCTGTGCAACTCTCAGTTTAACTTGAATTTTTAAAACGAGCTTACATATGAAGACTCACTTTGCAGTAATCCAAAATTTGGGAAGCTGATACCCAGCTAGATCTGTATGGGTTTTTTAACTAGCTCCCAGTCTTCAAAGATTTTTGTTTTTAACCTTCAAAGACATAGTTTAAGTCCTGCTCCCTGTCAAACTATTGGAAAAACACTTTTCTGAGAAGGGCCTAATGCAGTGTATTTTACTTGATGCCACTCTTCAGAGAAGTGCAACCAATTTTAGACATAATGTTTTACCAATGCCTAGGAAAGGTCACAGAGTAATTAGGAAGAAACAGCCTTATTTCCTGCTCACTATCAGTCAGTACAATAATTAAGCCAATATAAAAATCAACACAACTAAATTAGTGTAAAAGCTTTAAGAAAAACCCCATACCTTAGGAAAGGTGGTTTTATAATGCCATTCATATCAGGTTTCTGTAAAAGAAAAAGAAGATATTTACTTAGATTTACAAAAACATGCTACAGGTGGTCTCACTAGCCTGCTAAGGAAAAGAGACCCTGTCATTCAAGCAGGCTAAAATCTTTAGCTATTTAGAATAATTATTGTGTAGTTCAGTTGAACTGTGGAGTGGTAGAGAGGGGAGAATTCTCTCAGAACATCAAAATTAGGAAGTCAAAAAATGGTGTTAGCATTTGTTGGTTTGGTGTTTTTTTGTGTGGTACGCCCCCCCACGGTTTAAGATCAGTGATCACCTGATGTCTAGCTTAGCATTTTGTAGGTTAAAATAGCAAACAAAATGTCACTGCAACAGCCATCAAACAAAAGAAAAAGGACAGAACTACCTGTGGCACAAATATCATACCATATTGTTTCTGTAGCATAATTTATAAAGTGCTGGTTGTCACAGCAAAATGCCAAAACTAGTCTTGAGCAGATCTTAGAGTGAACACAGTCAGTGCATCTGTAAAGTCATGAAGTTAAAAAAGGCAGCAGCCACATAATGACATATTTAAATATTAAAAGCCTGAGGGCAGATTTCTGATCAGTAACATGTAGAATTTTTTTATACAGCCTACTGTGTTGAACTATCGTTGATTTACAAAGTACAAGTTCAGGTATCTCCCGTGACTTTTGTGAGTAGTGCTGGTGAGTAAAAAAGGCAAGAAAACAGCTAATGGCATGTACGTATATAATTTGCATTGTTCATACAGGAGTGATACAAAAGGAGGAATAGTTTTGCATTGCTATTGCTAATATTTCATTATAATGAAACTGTCATGCCTTAGTGTACAATCTGAAAGACTTGGTTTTATAGCTACAGTTTGCACCCTACTTCTGTGTTGGAGCGTCCCATCACTCCTGTGAGGTTAAGCTAACCCAAAAGGTGGCAGTGTGGCTCTGTCACAGTGCTACTACAGGTTGCAGTGCTTCAGGTGTGATAAAATGGAAAAAACTGTACTACCAAAGCACTACCCTTCACAAGCCCGTTGTGCTACATGGAAGTTTTGGCAAACAGTTAATTTCTGCTACCCCCCCAGCTTTTAGTAATAATCATACTTAAA
The DNA here is from genome assembly GCA_035590195.1 of Aviceda cuculoides. Taxonomy (NCBI): domain Eukaryota; kingdom Metazoa; phylum Chordata; class Aves; order Accipitriformes; family Accipitridae; genus Aviceda; species Aviceda cuculoides. The sequence goes on from JAVJGG010000061.1 coordinate 12,017,412, forward strand.
AATGATGTATTTCAAACTGCAAACTAATTGCAGTGCTTCTAATAGGTGTCAGATAAAGTTCCAAGTGAAAATTTGAATGTACAGTCTTGCATGTAGAAGCAGGAATATGCAGTCTTATGTAGCAGCTTGACTTGTACCAATCATTCAGTCTGTATGGCCATTTTTTTTTCAATATTTAAAATTTCACTGCTGAAGAAAGGCCTGTAAGCCTTCCCTTTTCAGGCACACTATCTATTGTACCAGGAGTTCCTACCTGTTCCAGCACTCACAGTTAGCCATACTAAAGACAGCAGCACAGTACAGTGATACCGAGACAATTTAATGGGTTCAGTTATTTTTAAGTAAATGTGACTTACTATAGAGCTTGTCACAGGGCAAAGAACCTGCTGTACTGCTTGCTTGGCAACTTCCACAGGCTGATACATCTTATAACTATTGCAAACATAATTACATTTGAAGGACATGCTGATCCCATAGGTCTCAACAGCTAGCCATAGAAGCAGCGAACCAATGTATAAATCTGACATTACATAATTGTTAAGGCTCACTGCTTCTTTATCTAAAAATGAAAACCACAAATGTGTCAAAATATAGATGCTTGTCTTCATAATCATTTTAGAAGTTCCCAGATATTTGCTTTGAAAGTGACTGAACACTAAAATTTAGATCTTATTTCTTGATATTCATTTAATGCATTGGAAAAACTTTACTCCTCATAGAAAAACATTGTCCTAGAAACACATCACTGCACAAATTATATACTTCCTACACAAGAAGGTTCATTAGTGATAAATAAAACCACTTACTTAAATGTGGATTCAAAATAAGCTATATTCAAATATATATGCTAATATTAAGACTGTTCGGACAAAAAAAAAAATCAGCTAATCTTTTAATAGGAATATTTAGATTAAAAAAACATCTAAAAACATTGCTACTGTAGTCTAAATGGGTAAGATCTAACTGAGAAGAGAGCTTCACAAGTCTTTGTCGAGCAACTTTCATCCTTTTCTTTATGAAAGGCTCTTAGGTCTGCTTCTAGTTCTTTGTGCATTTTAAGGAACACAGGTTTTCCTGTAATGGGAAGCACTAGCCTTTTTTCCCCTCCTTGCCAGAGAAAAGATACTTTTGTTTCAATTTCTGCATCTGCAAGAGATATTTTGGCAGAAGTGCGACTCTGTGTTGTATCTATAGCTGCTTTTCTGAAATAATTGTAGAGTGGCTTTACAAAGACAAGTACAGCTGGAGGGAACATTTGTGAAAGGCCTATATAGCTGAACCTCCAGCAATTTTTCACATTTTTTGTATTTGTAAAGTTGAGGTGACCTGTATCTAGTTCTTAAAAAAAGGAACAAGTCTGATGTGATTACAAAAGTGATTTCTTTGAAGACACACTATTTACTCAAGAAAGAAAATTAACATTTCTTTTCCTCCCATTTGTTACAATTCTGTCTTTCTCCATGCTTCTGAAATGCAGATAATAGTTTAAAATTCTGATGTTACTGACAATTTATGTAATTTGTGTCATGCTTCTGTTCTTCCAATGGTAGTTTTTTCTAGAGTGATGTATTGGAAGTTAGTTACATTTTTGTTATTATTAAATTAATGTTTCTATTTTTACTTACTTAAACACAGTTCATTCTCTTTGCTTGTCAATGTAACAAAGACCTGTTAACCCCCTCCAATGCCTAATGCCTCTAAGTAAAACAATTCTGTAGATATACCTGACATCCTAATAGTAGATTTAAATGAAACAGAAGGAAAGGAGGCTTCTTTGAAGACAACCGTTGTTTCCTGATGCCTTTCCATTTTACAGGAGTACCATTACAAATTTTCTGTCACCCTTTGACCTTAAATGGACTCAATCACCATTAATCAAAATGTGATCCAACAAACTTTCAGTTTCTGCTTTTTAAGTTTCTTTAGTTAATTTTACTTCCATAAAGTACAAATTTACAAAGGCCACTTCAGTTTCTACTGTGTGATTCAACAGATGACTTAGAAAGCAGAAACATCTGTCAGAAGGACAACCCAAAATTTGTTTAGATGTTATATTGATATACAAAATATTTTAGTCATACCAATAAATAATAAAATGTAAATTTTTTCACTACTGGCAGCCAACTATAGGATTCCTGACTTCTGAGAAGTTTGCAATGGTACCTGCTAATGGAACTTTGCATCTTACTCTGGTACAGTCTCTCAATTTTAGCAGTGACAACCTTATTTTTATATAATACATAAAATCACAGAAAGTTTTTTCCCATCAAAATGTGATCTCTGCTCCAAGAGGCTTTTTGAAGAAAGTCTCAAAAACATTTATCACTATTAGATACACATCAGTGAAATATTTAAACAAGCAGCAAGAAAAAGACTAGTAACTGCTTCATTTCATTAGATTAGTCTTCATTTTGAATCAGATTGAATGCTGACTTAATAGCAGAAATACTAGCTTTATATAGCATTATCTATTAATAAAAATGTATTTCTACTCAGCTGTGGTTTTGCTGAATATAGACACTAGTTAGTATATGTATCCCTCAGCGACATCCAAAAAAACAACACTAACGTTCATGGGGTTGTGTAAAGCATTCTTGAATATAGAGTTTAAGCTGCTTTAAATCCCCTGTCCCCCTATAGCTCTAAAATCACTTCAGTTGATGGATTTGTACTACTTCCTGTGAGAATTTCTTTTCATGTTTAGCAGATTCCATTCCTGAGAAGTTTGCTATGCAGAGTAATTCTCCTAGTACTCTTAGTTATATCCCTGAACAATTCTTCTCCCTTCCTATTACTACAGATGAATTGAAATGCCAAAAAAAAAATTATACTCTTGAAGATGGCTGCATCGAAGGGCTGCTGAAGCACAAGTAGCTGAAGTAGAATATTCCGAGGCCTCATTTAAGAGCTCAGCTAAGTAGGTCAAGAAAAGTAAGCAAGGAAAAACGTTTGGATTCATGGTAGTGATTACTTACTGGACCTGCATTTTCTGGTCTGTCAGTTGGTGTTTTAACAGTAGTACCTTTGGAAGACTCCATTCTTTTGTCTGTTTGCAAGGACCCCAGATAGTCTGGCGGTGGGAGGACAACATCACCTTTTTCCACAAGATTTACAGAACTAATACTTCGGATTGGTGCAGGGCTGCAAGACAGAACCCAACAAGAAACATTTTCAGTTCCTATAATACACCTCTCTCACTTATCTTTAGCCCAGGAAAGTACAAAAGTGCATGAGCTGAAAGTTAATAAAGGCATACAATCCCACTAGAGTCAGTGGGACTCAAAGTTGGGGTGAAGCTAGTTCTTGGGTCTTTGTGCAACCATTAAAACATGTTAATGTTATCAAGGCATCATATTACAGACTGTTAGAAAGTATTTACTATGTATGTACTGAACAACAAAGAACATGAGCAGAAGTAGTAACATTTTTAATAAATGTTAGAGAAGATCTGGGCATTTCAGCAAGTCCCACCCAAAATGTTACCTTGGCACTGGGACAGATGCTTTTTCTTCTGCTGGTTCTTCTAGTGGTCTAGTATACGATGATGGAAACCATCCTTTTCTGTAACGGGAAAGGTTTTCAATTTCATATTATATAAAATTGGAAAGATCTTTCAAAAGACAACAGTGGGCAAAACAGTAAACCTGAACTGAGATTTAATTTTTAAAGACCTGATTTCTGATGATACCGAATTAGTGTACAAAATCTCCCTAAAATAATAAGTGCAGCGATTTACCTTACAGAAAGAGTCCAAGTCCCCAGTCAATGACAGCCAGCAAAAAAGGTGGAAAACCATTTACTAATATCTGCTAACAAAATCTGATGAGAAACATTTTTCCTGCATGTTCCAATTGGGTAATATATTCATTATCTTACACTTTAGTTGTGTCATGTTCCCCGTAAAGCCAGCCATCCTTTTCTTCAGCTACAAGAAGTGTGATGATGTCCCCCTGTGCAAAGCTAAGCAATGTTTTGTTACTTCCAGCAGTATGTGGGAAGATTGTCTTTACTTTTTGCCTTTTCATTATATTTAGCCCAGTGGCAACAGAAGTTGAACGTGATAAACTGGCATCATCTGAATTCTCTGTCAAAAAAAGAAAAAACAAAGAAAAAAAAGCAAAATTAGCCACACACTAATAAAATTAAATACAATTAGTCATGTGACAGGAAAAGAAAAGTTGATAAAAGAATACTCAAGTGCAAATCAAGTTCTGAGACTTTGTACTGCTTTTGTTTCCAGTTAGACACCTCTCAATTATCTGCCAATGTTTCTTACCACCATGAAGTTCTTAATAGCATGTGCATTTATATACACCCCCCCGCCCCCATCACAGTAAAGTTGAACCAACAGACATAAAAAGTTATGTAAGTTTTAACTTGCTACTTCTTTCCTCTTTTGGCATGAAAAATGCTAAATGTTCACAGCCGTAAAAGACCTTTGAAAGTTTTCCATTCTAAAATAATCTAACTGTATAAAGTCCAAGATTTCATTTTCAAACGTGCCTAGCACTCAACTTCAGCTGAATCAATGAGAGTTGCAGATACTTGGCACTTTGCAGACACCAGATGTTTACCAGAAGACAACATAAAGAAGGTCTCAAAATTGTATGTTATTTGACCAGTACAATATACTGTAAACGCATTTTTAAGGAAGAAGTGCTGGAATTGCTATTATCACATTGAAGAGTTCTGCATTTCTTATGTTGTGATCTAGGCTTAGTTCTTTCCCTTCCTTCCCTATAGCAGAGAAAGTAAAAATATGAATCTATTAGAAACATAGAAAACAAATCTTAAAAGGATTTTACATTTCAGGAAAGAAATGCAAGGCTCGGCTCATTTTGTCCCATGTGCATTCTTCCCTAACTGCTACACACCCTTAAAGGAAACCAAAGTGAGACTGTAATAGTAGTTGATGTTTACTTTTGTGCACTGAAACAATCACTCAGATTTATCTTGTTCAAAATTATAGAATGTATTCTTCTGATAAGACTGGAAGTCACAAGAGCAGTTAAGCTGGGTTAATCAGGGACATACAGAAAGTGATTAAAATAGAATAAAATACATGTCTTGACCTGCATTTACTGCAATTCTCTTCTTCTAATGCATACTTCTGTTAGGCAACTTACATAAGTACTTTGTAAAGACCATTTTCTACTCCTCTATACATCCTGGAATTCACATCATCATAGTAGTCAAGAAGTCCTAAGATAATTTCAAACACTATAGTGTGTCATTTACATTTATATAGTTTGCAGCAAAGTGACACTCACCTGCTGAATTACTTAGTTTTTCAGAAGATGTCTTCGGAACCGTTGCAGGATTGTTAAACATATCAACGAGTGGACTCGTGTACGCCCTACCTGTAGGAGCAGGGGGCACCTTTGATGCATTTTCATGATGAGCGTAAAAATCACTTCCAATCTAGAGTCACAAAAACCAACACAATCATAATACTGAGCAGACAGTGACAACTTATTTGCAACGTTAAATTCTAGAAAGCAATGCTTAAATATTCCTAAATGATACATATTTAGACTTGTCAGAAAGTCCTCATGTTCCTATGAAATTGCTGATAGAATAGTTCCTAAAAGGCTTCTGTCCCTTGACAAACATTTGTTAGCGGGAATGCTATGACAGCGGGGGGGGGGGGGGGGGGGGGGGGG
>JAVJGG010000061.1:12023084-12038358 GCA_035590195.1 Aviceda cuculoides
CCATAGCACAGTTACACCTAGATAATCTCCAGAATTTATTTTTTTTTTTTTAAGAAATTTACTAATATAATTTAGAAATTCAACAATTAAAGGTGACACAACATACAAGTAGGTGGAATGTAGAATTTAACCTGTACTCCAATAAGAATCATGGAGGGAAGAAGGAAAGAAAATAGAAAATAACATTTTGTTTAATTTTATATTGAACTACTAAGTATGTAATCACTATTACAGACAAGAATGTAGGAAATGGAGTGGTTAGAACAAAAGTATTCCTGAGGCTGGGCTCTGAAGAAAAAGTCCTAGGCACCCGACTGACCTTTGTTTGGATATGTTTCTGTCTACTATACTGTGTATTTGTCCAGTAGCAGAGCTTCAGCTTAATGATTTTGCTTTCATAACCAACCCCAGAATATTCCAACTGAGGTACATTATAGACTCGATCCCAAATGCTTCGGTACAGAAGAAGCTGGTGAAGCCCACCTACTCCCATTTGAGAGAGAACCTTTAACCATCCAACAACAACATACCATGGTATTTCTCTCTATCATTGGTGAAGGCTGTGGAGTTCCTGATACTGGAGTGGAACCAGGTGTCCTTATTTCGTCTATCATCATTCTGACTTTTTCAGGCACTTTGGTGGCATCGCTACAGATTTCCTGCCACCCAGGCAGCTTGGATTTTAGGAAGTCCGCACACTGCATCCAAGTTTAAAAGGTACTTGTCAAAGATATGCTTTTTCATAAAATTGCAGAGACCTACTTTTTAATTTTCATTATACCAAAATGATAACACCAGCAAAATGGAAGTCTTTTCAAAGATTTTTGTGAGTAATACCTCTTTGAAACAAACAGCATGTTGTAGAAAGAGACTGTCCTTTTTCAAGGTCAGAATCTGGAAACACCTGATCAGTCCATACATGTTTATCTTAATATCTGAGTTTTAAAAAGTCACAGTAACCCTTTATTGTTGCTACAATACACTTAAGAGAATATTGCATTGTAAACATTTTCTATGAACTCATCACAACACTTGCCTGGCACTACAGTGTTCCTAAGTGCTATCTTAGCTATTTATGGCAATCTGATCTATATGATTATATTTCAGGAGTTTCATTTCTGTTTACACTCATGTCACTGACCTGAATGTGATAGAAGTGTATGTGCTGGGTAAAGCTGCAGTGCTTGTCAACCAGAAAACAGAATCTTCTTTTTTCTTCGAGGAGAGCTTCTCTGCAGCCTTCTGCAATAAATCTCTGAATATCACTCTGTCGAGAGCTCACGGTCTCCAAATACTAAAGAAAAAAAGAAAAAAAAAAAATCACATACAGTCTCTGAGTTTTATTTGGTACTATATCCAGTTACTGAAGCAAACTCCAAAAGCCTTAGAAAAAGCTTTTGGAAAGGCAGGTGGGGTAGGGTGGCTCTACTTCCAAGTCTTCTTCTTTTCATGCACATACCTATCTTCCCTAATCTCATCAGGTAAATGTATATTCTCATTACAAGCAATCAATAATCTATTTAGGGGGTGGGGGAAGTGAAGCAAAACAAGAAACAGTCTTCTAGCCTCTAAATAAAATGCTGCAGTAAGTAAGAATATGACATCAAAGCAGCAACTGCATTGAGCAATTTTAAGGCCACAGGTGTTCTAATTAGACTAATTACCTTCATCTGCTCCATAGCAGTTACATTTACTCTCACAAAGCTACGATGAATCTCTGCTTCATTTTAGAGAGGGGAAGATGAATTACTAGAAAGACTAAACTGTATTTATTTGAGGTTATGAGGATTCATGGCTAGACTGTGATTAAATGCTAATCCTTGTATTCTCAGTCCAAAACCTTAAAAATAAAAAAGAACTGTTATGAATGCAGGTTAAAAGATAGGTAGTAAGAAACAGGAGCTAGTATTACTGTTTACTGTACCTTGTTATACACAAAGCTTTCTCTGAAAAGAAAATTAAAATAGAAAAATATAGAGAAAAAATACATAAAGTAGCATGAAGTAAAAGTATTGTGCAAATAAAAATATCAATGGCAAGTATTTTCTGAGAGATCCATGACAACCTGAATATGACTTACTAATTTAAAATAGTTTCTCTTCATTGCCTTGCCATTTCTTTTTTCGCCTTAAGATGGCAATGGTGTTTTAAGATCAGTAGGAAAGGTAATAATAAGTGGTAACAGAAGTTGGCATTTGCCTACTTTGGGAAATTAATTTATAGCAAATCACTACTGAATTTGCATAGTATAGCTGACTCCCTGTGTAAACCTTTGCATAAAGTTGTAGTTACAGAGGTACTTTAAAAAATAAAATAAAAATTTAGTAGTCATCAAGGGATGAAACCTAGAAACTGAAACAGAAGTCTCTGAATATGTACAGCAGAGCAGTCCAGAGCTTAATTTCAACTGGAACACATACTCTAGGAGTGCCTTTAATATAAACCAACTCTGAGGAACCAAAAACACATGTTCTTTGAAATCGTGGAGTTTAAGTGTTGCCAAACATCTAACAGAGGAGTTGTGTGTATTAACTAATAACATTGCATATACAAAAATTGTGGTAAGCTTCAAAAGTCAAGTTTTAAAACAGAGTCAGAGGTGACCTGTAATAACTTAACATTTTCTGTTGACCAGTTCTCATACAAAAAAAGAAACAAATAAGAGACAATACACTGACCTCCATTTCTTTATGCTCATATTTCATTACATTTCGTGCTCCTTGGCTTTTCCTTCTGATTTTTTTCAGCTCAGCCTGGGACTTCTCTAAAGAATCTAATTTGCTTCTGTGTTCAGTTTGGTACCTCTTTAAAGTTGCCTGCAATCAAAGCATTTAAAACATCTCATAATGCACTCAGCCATGTAACTGGGTAAGTGACTAAAAAGCATTACCATAATCTACGAGATATCACTAATACACATCAAATGAGTTCGGCAATTGCCCTCCTCAACTTTAGTTTAAAAATGCTATTAAGTCATGCATTGCTTCGCTTTTTAACTCAAAATAAGCATGAAAATTTTTGCCATGTTCATGTATCTAAAGCTCAGTTCTAACATATTAATTAACTGTTAGGGTACAATTTCTGAAAAATTCTTTGATTAGCAATAGATAAATAAAATATGACTTTTAGTATTGAATATACTTACATTCATATATTTTACATCCAGGTCAGTTTTCTTCTCCAGTTCAGATATAATTTCTTTATGAAATTTTTTGAACTTTAAAAGAAAATGAATGAAGGGTTATTAAAAATTGGCAAAAGTAGTTTATAACTACAAAAGGAAAATAAATTTAAAAAAAGAAATTGTTTAACTTACACTCTCCTCTAGACTGTCATTAAGTTTCTTGTGTGTTCTTGAAATTTCTACCAGAACTTGACCTGTTGATAAACATACAACCATATTTGTTTCTTTCATAGAATTCTGAAGTTGTTTAACTAAGAGCAGTAATAAAATATATTTATTAACTGGAATATATTTAAGAGGTATAGAAAATTTCTTGCTCATCACAGCAGTTTAAATAACTAACTAGATCTGGCCACAGACAAACCAAGAAGCTTATAAGCGACAGAAGAATAATTAATCATGCATTATTATGCAAAAGGGACATGGAGTGCCAGACAAAATAAATACTTCCTTCTCTCCAGAATAGCTCATATTGATTTAGTAACAGCCTCTTTTCTTGCCAAGTTAAAGAATAGCACAGAAGAACTAGAGATAGCTGTTGCTATCCAAATAGCTGCTATCCATTTTTCAGCCTGAAAATTAAACTTTGATGTTTATTAACTAACTGGACCTTCAGAATTAATAAAGTAACCTTTCACATTCATTCACAGCACACCTGTTAAAACAGATCCCATACATACGCTGATTAATTTCCCATGCTGTTTTACCAGCAATTACAGCTTGACTGTATGGCGTTAACTAACAGCCAAGAAGCAGCAGATTTCTCAGCATCCTCCCAACAGATCCTAAATATGCCTATTATGCTCTGCTGTCTTCCAGCACAAAGTTACACAGTTTATTTTTAACCGTGAGCAGTTAAAAGCTGAACTGTTTCATTTTGCTTTAGGAGGATATGGAGGAAAAATACCTCAGTCCTTTGGGTGTGGTTCTATGTGCAAAGTAAACTGTGTGTGCTGCGGTCCTGCCCTGTACGTGGCCAGCCACGCCATCCTGCTCTGGATACAGACGGCCACATCATCCCCACTCCCTTCTTTACGCTGGCACCGACACGCTGAGTGTGCGCCAGTCTTGTCTGGGAGATTGCAAAATACTGCTGGGAAGAGTAGTTGGAAGTATCCTGAAGTGCCTAGTTTGATTTCACCCAAATTAGACCTGTAAATAGTTCCCAGGTCTCAACCAGGAGCCTTTACAAAAAACTGAAAGTGCCAGGACCATGATCTGATTCCTGAACTGTGTCGCATCTGAAAGTCTCGACTGGAGATGTGCTTTACTGTCATTCCATTTCCATGGCAAGAACGGCAGGTTCAGTTCCACAGCTGGTTCAGTGGCATGTCTCCTCCAGTAATCTATCTACTCCTCCATCGACCTGGAAGTATTTGCCGTACAGGTGCTTGCAGTATTAAACCTGCGATAGTGCTGTCCTCATGAACAGGCAGGTTTTACAAAGCTACACACGATGCTGTAATTCTGATTATGTATCACTGGCAGAGTCACTGCATGGAGTTAACTGCTCTGTATGTCCCCTCCTGTTTGTTACCTTATGCTATCCTGAGTTTCCTTTTTTCGAAGGGAAAAAAAAAGGATGCATTAACTGTTCAACATGCTGCTTTACAGATCTTGTTTTCTACCATCCGTATTATTTGAGAACCCCTCCTGAATTAGTCAGCAAAGATATATCATCCTATAACGCGTCAGATCCTTCAAGTGCACACAAAAGCTCCCGAAGGGTGCAGAAAGTTTAAAAAATTGTCTAAATAAAATGAACGATGGAACTTTTCATGAGAACCTTACCTTCTCCTTTGTCAGCATCTCCCCAGACATCAAAACCTGTCTCCCCATAGCACATGGTAGTGATTTGGTAACCTTCCCATATAACATAGATGCATTCCCATAGTGCTTGCATATGTATTATCACCTTTCTCCCTTCTTATCTGTCATTCTCAAGTTACGACACCTCAAAATTTTAGTTTCTTTGAAATGAGAACTGTATCTCCTGTCCTATGAACCAATACGACACAGCAGATCTTTAACTAAATAATATAAAAATGTGGGTCCACAATATTGTTTATGGGGAAACAGGAGGTAGTTCAGGAAGAAAAACGTGCGTCTCCTAGCTTTTCAGGAATCCCTCTTCATGCCCCAATCCCCACCTCTACATCTGGGTGCAACAGACTACAGGAGACTTGGAAGAAGGAATCAGAATGCAATGAGAACAGTCAACCCCTCGATTAGCAAGAAAAAGGAATTTGCGGGATGATATCAGGATGATAGATGGGAGACACAGAGGGGTCTGTATTTTTATATAGATAAAAGTTTTTGCGAGTCCTTCTGTACAGCCTACGGAGTGCTATGCTTTTTTGTTTGTATTTAAAGTTGCTGGTGACTACAGAAATATAAATACTATAAGAAGTGAGAGGTGCTATAGTAATTAGTTGCTTGTATGCAATAGAAAAGTAAATACAATGTAGTTACATAAACACTTGAAGTAACGGACATGAGTAAGCCACCTTGTTATTTTAAGGCTGTAGAAGTGAATGTACTTTAGTCCCTGGTGTTTCTGTTTCATCAAACTCAACTGAAAAGATACATTTTAGACTGTAATGAGCTTCTAAAATTAGAAAAGTTTTGTAAATACTTATCTGCAACTTAAGGAGGAAAATAGTGTTAAAAGAAATCAGGGGGAGAAAAAAAGTCAAAGAAATACAAATAAAACTACAAAGTTCATTTGGTTTTAAATATGCAGGCCAGAAAGCTATTTGAGAAGTTACAGAAATTCAGGGTGAGTGTTGAAATGGCCCTCAAAATAACTGCCCTTACAGATTTTTGTTCTTTTTAAAGTGAACTTATTCTCCCTCTTTGTAGAAAGTAAGTTCTGAGAATCTGCTGCCAAAGCAGCACACTTAGCTAATACTTGGCAACGCTAACGCAGCCAACCCCAGCACTCCCAGTACTGACAGACATCCAACAACGTCGGGTATTGACTCAGCTCTCGCATCGCTCCTTCACACTCCCTTCCTCTGGCCTGCCCTGCCACCACAGTGTAAACGCTCAATAAAACAACCCATTCACCTGGTGCGTCAAGAATGGAAAACCTGACGCTCAGAGGCTGTTATTTTTGTCTCATACAGCACTTGAACTGACTGCAGCCTTCAAGTCTTTCGGCTTTGAATGCTTGGTTAGAAACAGGTTTTTTTCATCTTTATTACAAAGAATACTGCCAAAACATGTCCCGAAATGAAGAGAACTTTAAAAACCACACTTCCTTCTAAATGGTTTGTGCTGGATTATTTTACAAGTTTATTTTAGAGTGTTCTAGTACACTTTTAAATAGTATTTTTAGGTATCAGTGACTGTATCTCTAATTACATTTTCTTTTTCTCTCAACCAAAGGCTCCCCGTATGCTGTGCATCAGGCAAAAGCCATTTTATGCTGGAACCTCCTTACTGACATGGATAATCCACAGGCACCGTATGTACTGGCTCACCCATTTAATTTCCTCTTTCATGTTTTGAATCAACATTTTGAAAAGAACCCATAGTAAGCACACTCTGACCTATTAAGATTTAAATTATAGTTTAAATTACAGGTCAGATACTGCACTTCAAATAGATAGAGAACATTTTTACAGTGAACATATACCATGGTTTTTTATTGCCAGTTTAAGATAATGGGTTAGCCACATTTTGATGGCCCTCCGAAATAAGATTTATATAAGGAGACAAATTTCTGTAGAAGACTAATTCAGGAAAGGCAACACAACCCCTAGCCTACATGTAACAGTGCCCAAGCGGAATGGAAACTGAACAACTTCAATATAATATTTTGATTTTAATTACAATGGTGAATTATAGAATAGCTCTAATAAAGACAATGGGTTACTCTGGATTAATAACAGCCTAACCTAAGGCCAGGCTCTAATGTTCAGTACTTACTCATCTGGTAAAAAGGTACAGAAAACTACTTAAGGTGAAGACAAACGTGTATTTCTCACACGAACTAGAAATATTTTGCTATATATTAAAGCTGCTCATGATTAGGTTTTATATATGAGAGCTCATAATACCAAGTAACTAAATATTAACTTTGTCATCATTTATTGGCAAACCCCAAACCTATCAATCATAGTGACATGACTAGAGTGCACAAAAAAAGCCTACTTAAGTCCAATTTGTGGCAGACATACTGTACACTTGAACCAGTTTTAGGCGTCATATTATGCAATGAATTAATAAACCAAAACCACCGGTCTTGATGATAAACAGAACTATTAAAATACTTGCCTTTCAAAAGTACTTTTTTCTGCCTTCCATTTCCCTACACCCTGAATGTGAAGTCTTTGTGACTAAAAGAGTAGAGGTACATTAAATATTCCCACATTTGTTTTAGAAAACAAAAACGTAGTTGTAAATGTTTATGGATACTTGTTCTGTTATTTTGCTATTACCTTCTAAGTGCACTGCAGGGAAGAGAAGATACAATCTCTTTCAGATAGGGATTTTGGGGGAACATCTTAAATAACTTAAAAATAAACCAAACATTTCTCATGTATGGTGCTTGAAACCATGCTGTGTAATACAGCTATAATCTGAAATAATGACCATGAACAGTAATACCAAGTTCCATGGTAAATTTATTTTAGTTTCAAATAGGTTCAATGCACAGGAATTTGTGGAATATTTTTAGGCTTACCCAAGGCTGTTGGTTGTATCTATATTTTCTACTGAGAAAATAAGACAGACTAGAATTGCATTAATGCTGTTGGTTTTGTTATCCCCTCCCCCCCCCAAAAAGAAAAAAATTAGTAACCCCAAATGTGTAATAGTTATTTCTCCATTCACAGCATCCCATGAGCAAGAAGACATCCTTAAAAGACTCTCTTCACAGTAGATTAAAAACAAGGAAAACAATTTCTAACAGAAATACTCATTGTAAGGCCAGAATAGAGAACTGCAGCAGTTACACTTCAACCTCACTGTTTGCCGTGGGTGATTGTATTGGTTATTTATGTTTTTAGCTTACGTTGAATGTTCTTAGGAACAGAAGACAAGAAGAATTAGTTCAAATTAGAAACAAACATGGAACTCAATCAATAGAGTTCTGTCATAGAAACAAATACTAACAGCTACAAGCAAAACCACTTAAACTTTTAAAATACTAAATAGCTATATTAGAATCAATAAAAGTATTAATTGCATCACCTTACTTGAAATATACTTCAATTTTGTTTTATTTAGAGGAGGCTGCTCTTGAAAAATTTCAAGTCTCTTAACAGAGAGACTTTCTTAGATGTCTGGGAATGGACAAAGTGCTTAATTATGTCACTCATCTCCTGTTGTCCTATTTTGCATTCAAGGCAGATCTAGTAACTTCATGCCTCAGAGATGAAACCACATAATTATTTACATTAAACGAGAGAATGAAAGGCTGAGTCAAGGCTACACATGGAAACAATATAGTTCAAGTGTATTATTAGATGCCACTTCTGTCAAGATGCTCTCTTTCTTCCAAGTTATCCTTTGCCCAGGAGAAAGACATTTATGACAAGGGAAAGTTAGAAACAAAGTCCTTTGAAGCCAGTAGCCCCTGAAAGGTAGTAAAGTACAGAGTTTCAAAGGAATGCGGTATAACAAATAAATATGATCGAACAAAACATCTGTTAAGCCTCAAATGCATTAAATTTATCATTCTGTCATAGGAAGGATTTATTGCAGAAGGTTTAATTGTGCAACAGATGCTTTAAAGGCGGCAGAAAGCGTTAATGGAATTTAATGTGAAAGAATAAAATCATAAGGAAGGACAAAGTAATGTAAAACTTCCCAAGCTCTAACTGTACTTTGCTTCTAATACAATTTGTCCAGAATGCTTTAAAAAGAACCCACAATTTGTAGAATTAATACTAATATGCACATAAATCAATAGGACTAGGTCAAGTCTGCCTTTCCTTACTGCATGAACGAACATGAAATAGGAAGCAAGGAGTAAATCTCTCTGTAGTTCATTTTATAAAATGGCATTGACTCATGACCATTTAATGCCATTTTATGAAGGTGACTGTAGAAGGTGACGGGGATAACTAAAAAAAAAAAAAAAAAAAAGAATAAAACCTACAATAGAGAAAAGGGGAAGAGATTTCAGAGCATAATAAAGTATTCTAAGTCTACTATACATGCTAGATGTAGTACCCTAAAGCAGCACCTCCAAATACATAGTTATGCTTTGCTAAAACAGCAAATAAGTAAATCAAATTTGTAAATAATACAAAAATAGAAGCAAAGATAATTTCACATTCTAAATAGCATTCTCGGATCAATTTTTATTTTAAAATTTGCAGAGTTCTCACTAAGGCTGTGAACAACAGATACGTTTCTGCGATATAACAAGCAAATGATTAATTTAAAACAGATTAAACATGGGTTAAAGGAAATTAAAAAAACCTTCCATGACACAATGGCTGAAATCTGTGTATTCATGTACTAGTCCAGTAAAATAAAATCCAAGAGAGATATTATGAACCATGAGGAATAAAACTGAACATTATATTATTGGACATATACAAATTAAAGCACTAAACAGTTAAAGATACAAAAATCTAGTCCTGTTAACAGCATGTGTTGTCAAAGGTGTTTACATTAGGCTCCCACACAAAATAAACTGCAGCAATTACTCATTTAACATACAAATAGTCTCATGCTTTCACCTTCCCCTTTAACTATGTAAGCTTTTTATATGAAGTTGCTTTCAAAGCATCATTTCTCATCTAAAAGTTAGCTCACAATATTTCAAATAATTATCTGAAACTGATTTAATTCTCAGAGTTAAGAAGTTTCAATTTCTCCATAGCTCAGTTTTATCACTATTTTTTCCACAAGTTCCATTCCTTCTAAATATTTACAATCTTTTTAGATATTTTACAGTCTCATTGATACAGAAGAGATAACCAGTCTTCCAAAGTTCGTAAGACCCTGGAAGATGCCTTAGTATCTTGCCTTCATGTCCAGACAAAACCAGTAAGCAATAAATAGGACTGTACAAGACACTTGCTAATGCTGTGAGTTGGGCACCTATGGTGTTGGGTGGTGATGAACTCGTAGTGTTCTACTTTCTCCTTCTCATAGGGCTTCACTGCCTGTGTTCCTCATATGGCTCCCTAGTGAAAAAAAATATATTCTAGTCCATGCACAGTGCTTTTATGTATGTTTGACCACAGTCAAAACTTTACCTGCTTGAAATTAAAAATCAAGATGGGGACAGGGGGAGGGGAAAAAAAAAAAAAAAAAAGGCAAAAAAAAAAAAAAGGCACTATGGCCTCTGTTTTTATCTAGTCAAATAATTTCTTTTCAGCTACATCATAGCCAAGATACTTTAACAGGAGTCCACAGCTTTTTTTAATCAGCAGAGACTACCTTCTAGGTACAACATACTTTCTTCTGTTGGAAGAAAAGGACCTTTTGTCATTTTACTTTTACAGCAAATGCTGTACACTAAGTTCTATGCTTCCCAAAATATTTGCTCTGTTTTGATATGTACATGTTTATATGTACATATATAACATACACATACAAATGCTGCCTATCTATATCTCATTGACAGCCTGTTCCCTCTGTACCAGGGCCAGATAGCATCAGCAGAAAAAAACAGAAAATAAAGGTGGCTAGTAGCAGGCTGCCACTCCTATTTTCTCTTGGTCATCCTCTCTCCTAGCAAGCTTCTTGGACCCAGACAGGAGCGTACAGCCAACTGGATAAATTACAACAGCTCAACCGTGGCCACCATCTTCTCAAGGACTTCTGTCTTCTAGTCACAGACTTAGGTTGCGGAACTGGCTGGAAAAATGCATTCAGGACCAGCTATAAGATGATGGCTGGGATTTTACCCCAAATTTATCTCTCTAAAGGGAAAAACAAAAGCCTAACCAGCAATTCTCAGCAGCTTAGCTGTATGTTATTTGGAATAAAATTTGCCAGAACACATACTTGGCAATACTGTCTTTAACACTTCCCCTGTCATTAGCTTACACATTGCTCTCAGTGTGAGGAATATAATCAAAGAATCTTGCTATTCAAAAATACTTTTCCCATTTCATAATTAGATAAACAGCGAAGGGCTAGATTACAGATAACTTCTACTGTAGTAGCCTAGCATCTCTCATTTATGATACCATTTGCTTTTGCAGTTAAGGGTCAAAATTATGTAGTACTCTTTTCCCTGTCCTGAAACTCTGTTGATGATCATGTGAAAGAAAATAGTGTAAGACTGCATAATGAAGTACTTTCCCAATACAGATGACAGAACTAAAATTACTTGAATTAAAATTATGATTTTTCTTTAAATTTTGGAATATTTAAGTATTAAAAGATACAAGGAACTCCTCAACTCTATTTCTCAGAAAGTCTATGACTGTTTATAAAAAAAAAAAAGCCATATTCAGTTAAGCCCAAGGATCAACTTGCTTTTAAAATGTACTTTACTTAGACTAAAATTAATGCCAAATTCTTTCAACTTGACATAAGTGATTTTAAGAACTACTACAAAATTCATACAATGCACTACATGCTATGAAATGGACAATGAACTGTTCATAAATTAGCTATTCCCACATAAGTCTTTATAAGACTGGATAATTAAGAGATTATCAAGATCACTACAATTCCCAGTTATTCTGAGTTTGTTCTTGGTATGATGCTCCTATTTTACAATTTTAAACAAAACAAAAATATTAGCTTACATTATATTTTAAAGAGGAATGTGACTTTATTACAGTTTTAGCAAAGTTCAGTCCCTAGTCTAATTCCCCTTTCTCTCCCAAGCTGTTTTGATCTCCTAGTCAAAAAAATTCAGATTAGATTCTTTTTAAACCTACTATATCATTGAACAGATGTTAATTAAGATGAAATATTAATCTTGTTTCAGATGATTGGTAAGCATAGTAACTAAATTTTAATGTTAAAAAAAGGCAAGGAAAAGCATATGCCACATAAATAATGCATGAAAAATGGCAAACTTGTTTTTCCACCTGTTACTCCATTACTAATATATATCAAGACTGCTACAGGCATTTATTTTTTTTACCCAATTATATAAAACCACAATATATTAAGGTATGTATGTCAGAGACTGATCTTTCATAGGGCCTTGAAAGCCATATATACAATAGTTTGTCAGACTCAAGCTGCAGTGGTGTTAAACAAGTGACTTGTAATCCTTACGCAAGTCAGGCGCAAAGAAAGTAAGTTACAATAAAACCACAAGCCTGAACTTGCCTGTAAGAAGCCCTGCTGGTTTTGGGCAGATTAGTTAGGGAAGATCATACAACAGAGCTAATCTCAGTTTTTCAGCAGGACTGGAACAAACAAATCATGCTAAACAGCAAAAACTAAAGTTCTTTATGGGCTTCCAATACTAGAGAGGATAAATATTTAAAGTTATCATTAAAAATGTTACATGAAATTCAGTAAAATGCAAGGACTCACTGCGATTTTTATTACAGCACTTTGAAATGGCCACCGAGTTTCACAGTTGTAGCAGTGTCATCCTCCCCCCCCATTTCACACCCAAATTGAGCTGAAAGTTTTGATAAAAGTCTTTCTCAGAAGTCCAAGACAACTGGTTTTGGTTGCCCCCATCTTAGGAACATTAATGACATCTACAACTGATACTGTATTTTTTTTGTTTAGAAATATTACATCAGGAAGAGCTGATTGTACATACAAAATACAGTTAGACCTTTGGTTAAAGGATTTACAAGCTAGTTATATACATGATGTCATTTTCTTGCAATGCTGTAATTTACTTTGCATTTTCCATCTCTTTCTCTCAGAGAAGACAACTAAGTGTATTTTCTCTACACCAGCTCTCAGGCTTATTTCTTTGCCAAGACACATCTGGGGTGGCGGTGAAGAAAACCGATGATGGCTGAGGGTCAGCTGAGAGAGAACGGCCTCCCGCCTGCTCTACCAGCCCCGGCAGCCTGCGACTGTACTGTGTTTGGGTGAGCTGAAAGGACCGCTGGGGACGCACACTTGCCCTGCACACAGAATGCCAGTTCTCTCCCTTCCAAATGACTCTTTTCTAGACAGACACTAGCCACAATCTGGAAAACATTGCATGTGCACACAGGTGAAGTTCAGGGCATCCTTTCCAGGATTTCCACTGCAAGATGAAAGATGTCTTGAGACTCATGTGAAATTTAACTGTTTTGATATAGTCGGAAAATCCTTAACGATGCCCTTCGTAGTGTTTTTGCTATTTTCTCAGGCCTTTGAGGCATAGCGTGAAGATATCAAGTACACACTCACTGTAGGTGTTTTGAATATCTGATTTTTCCCTCAAGGGTGTGTAGTCACATGCATCATTATGGATGTTCTGTGCTAAACTCCAGAGTCATTGTACACACGTAGGTGTGCTTATAGTACCAGGTGCAAAGACACATGTGCTGGTGTCATAGCTGTAACACTATAATGATGCATCACAAGGAACAGCACTGCCAGTGCCACCTATGAATTTTTAAGTTAACCACCCTGAGAAATTCAAGGCTATATATTGTAAGAGTGTTATACCCATATCTTATCACTAAAATCAGGATATTCAGCTTCAGTTTACTGGTTGCTGTAAGGAAAAAAAAAAAAAAAAAAGAATAAAATACTGAAATTGACTGAGAAATATGACCAATTATCTAGAATTTGATCTGCAAAAAAAACCTGGAAAAATATCACTAAAGTTATATGAATATCTGTCTTTTCTTCCCCTGGTGCTACTGCAATTGTTCCCCAAAAGCCTTGTGTATTTTCATATTCTATTGCTCCCTTCAGCCATTTCTAGAACCAGAAAATTTGCACCTTATCTGGAAGTCTTAGTAACAGAAGTTACAACAACATAATTGTATACAGAAAAAACTTTCTGGGGTTGTCCTATAAAAACAAGGTGCAATGTCCGTTTTTATGCATCTACATTCTTTGTGTTTAGTAGCAAACCCACCTCTTGTTCACTCCATTTCTTGGTAGAATCAAGCAGGGAAATATTATAGAACTTAAAAACAACAACTGCCAAAAGATCTTAAGCTAACGACTGTTTGTTCAGCTTCATTGTGTGATGCCACCTAACCACTCATTGTCCAGGACATGTTTTGCAGCAGCCTTCTTCACTGATTATTTATTGCTTTGTGATTTTTGTTTGTTTGTTAATTATGGTTCTGGATATCAACATGGTAACAGGTTTCTCTTGCCTTTCTTTTTGGTTTATTAATAGCACGGTGCCAAGTATCCTCCATTGTTCATGAATACTGACTTGCAGGAGCTTTTTGCCAGGCCATTGGCAGGGCACATGCTTATGAATATCTGAATAGTTAAAGTGATTTATAAATCAGTGAATATATACAGCTTCCAATAGCTCTGCAATAGATGGTCAGGCAAATTATTAGATGTGGAGTTAAGTCTTTCATATTTAAGAACTTAAGACTGAGGTTTTTCTTTCTAGAAAAGAAGTATCTAGAAAGGCTGGCTCATCTCCTTCCATCTTTCTTATAGGTGATTGGAGGTCCATATAGCACAAGCCCAGGGTGTTATTGTGAAGTTAAGATACAAAACCTCACTCCTGAAAAAACACACGACTACTTAGTATTTCCTTTTCAAGATAGCTCTCTGTGCACTTTCCTTTTATAAGAAAAGAATGGAGTGGCTTCTTCCAATGCAGTTTCATTATAAATATAGTAGAGGAGTGTTTTTTTAATGCTCCATAGGAAAAGCTGGCCTGATACACTAACTACTTAAACTGCAGCCTCTAAGCTAGTTTCCCAGAAGTTTCCACCAGATGAGGTGCTAAAGGGGTTCTGCAGTTGCTGGCACACTTCACTTGCCTTTCTCTCCAACATAATCTATTCCAAAAGCAGAACATTTATACTATGGAAGAGACGACACCGATGCAGTAAGTAAAATGGGACAAGATGACAGAGATCTTCAGTTTAAATTAGCCAATGAAGGGAAGGGTGCTACGTGTCATCTTTCCAAGACAAGTGAAATAGGAGTGATTCCAGCTGAAAGGGTCAACTTATATGCTAACATAAGCCCACAACTCTGCGGGGCGGGCGGGGGGGG
>JAVJGG010000061.1:12057523-12092763 GCA_035590195.1 Aviceda cuculoides
ACCGCCTCAGCCCGACCGCGGCGAGGGCAGCCGAGCCTCGCCGCTGCCTCCGCCCCGAGCCCCTTCGGGTTATTTACGAGCCAGCACACCGAGCAGTCTTTGACACGCTGGGTCGGGCGAGATCACTCACCAGGGAGGACCAGGGGAAAGAAAAAAAAAAAAAAAAAAAAAAAAGTTCGCTCCCTTTCTGCGTGCGGAGCCGAGGCTGTCCCTCGCCCTCCCGCCGCCCCTCGCCTGTGGGTGGGCGGCCAACGGCCCCCGCCGCAGCCGCCGCCGGCCAGCGGGGGCAAAGGTGGCCGTGGTCTCCTCAGGCCAGGCGGCGGCGGCGGGCAGCCCCCTCCCCGGCCCCTACTCACTTTGTAAGTGCTCTCCGTCAGCTTGTTCACCTCCTCGGGGTCCCGAGACATGGTGCCGGCGGGGGGGGGCGGCCGGTGGGAAGAGCTTCGTCCTCCGGAGAGCGCCTCGGCCCCAGCCCAGCGCCGCCACAGCAGACTCCGGCTTCTCCCTCCGCCGCTAAGAAACTGTCAAAAACTTGTGGAACCAGCCGGGCAGCGCCGCCGGGGCGGGGCCTGCGGGGCCGCGGCTGCCTGACGCGGCAGGACTGGCTTGGCGGGCGGAACGGCGGGGATCGCCTCAACCTCGCCTCGCCTCGCCTCAGCGGGGAGGGCGGGCGGCCCGCGCCGCCTCTACCTGAGCTGCCTCCCCCCCTTTCCCCTCCTCCTCTTCCTTCCCGCCTCCCGCTCACAGGAGCCCCTGCCGAGCCGAGCCTCCGCCGTCTCGGGGTCCGGCTGTGGCGGCCCCGCGGCGTACCTCTGTGGCGAAGCGCAGCCTGGGCCCTTCGGAGGGGCCTTTCAGAAGGCAGCTCTGCTGGGGGTGCCCAGCGAGGTCGGAGGTAAACTCTTCCTCCCAGCAATTAAGTGAGGGTTCTGTAAGAATTAATTAATTAGTCGTGTCAGAATGAATTAGTGTAGCCCTAGCGGTGCTAGTGAGGCTGGGGATGGTCCCCGTTCTCCCTTCCACAGCAGCCCCACGCGAGGGAGAGCTGTGGGGGTTGCCTCAGGGCCTCTCAGGCAAGGACAAAAATGTCTTTCTCCTGAATCTCGGTCCAGTTCACCACCTGCGCTGTGTGTTACACATTTAAGTTTTCTGTTTCTCTTAAATATACACCAATAAAACAGTGCACCCAGTCGTCTTTCCTCTGCGAAATGGTGGGGGGGTGTGTGTGTGAGGAAGGCTGGGGTAAGCTATAAATTTTTGTGGACCGTAAATTGTTCAGAGATTGTGAGATTAATTTAAAGTATGCTAGTTGCAGTATCTTTCTGATAATGTAATACCAGTACTATCTTGAAGGACTTTGTGGGAATTTCGTAATCTTGGGTATTTAAAACTCAGATGCAGTGCTAGGTGTTGAGTGCGTGAGGCACAATCAACATCCTCACACATTGGACATCCTTCTCTTGGTCGCTGTCTCTCACTCTGTTTCCCCCACTTTATTGCAGCAATAAAATCATGGCAAGCATGGAACAAAAACTGGACTTGGAACAGAACCCTAGATGTTGGACTCTGGTGTGGGAGGAGGTTGTTATCAGGTTTCAAGAGCTGTAAAAATGTTTTCATTCAAGCAGGTGGAGGTGTTTATACCTTTAGAACTACAACTTACCTTCTGGGAAAAAAATGGGCACTTAGAGTGTTGTCTTGAATACAGCTAAGATTGTGGGCAGAGAGGGAGTTTTATAAAACTTGATACTCTCAGGTAAAGTCTTTGCAGCTTCTGGTATTCATGGTACTAATTGCCTTTCTGTAATAATCCAATTTATAATGTTATCCTATAGGTATAGTGAATTATTTTGGGCCCAAGTCTACACTTTATGTTGTACACTAAGCAGCGTTTGCTCGTATAAACAGTCCTCTTGAATGTGATGTGGCTGCTTGCCTAGGCATGGGATGAAGAATCACACTGTTTATTCCCAAGTCTTTTGTCTGAAGAGTTTTTTTACAGCTCCGGAAACAGACTGTGCCAGGGCGCTACTGGTTTTGTGTTACCATATGCCAATGCGTGAAAAGGATGTTCCTCCCTAACAGGCTGGCATTCAAATTTGAGGGCGCAGGTACCCAAATGAAGATGTAGAAAAGGACTTTTGCTTTCCTGACTCCTGCTAAAGGAGCTGAGAGTATATTGTATAGTAGGGAGTGTACTATTCCTGTTAGGGGCAAACATTTGCCTGATTTCCTCTGAATGTTATGGAGCTCACCTAGGATTCAGTGTGTTTGTTTCCATTTGGCATGCTAAGTTCAGTCATAGCAAATGGTAATGTAAGTATTAATGAAATATGTGTATCAGAAAGAAACGATACAGATAATTAATGTAGGCAGAATTGTTTAAAAATATTATGATACTTAACATTGTGGGAATGCTCAGCATTTCAAAATATACATTTCTAAAAGTTTTCTTACTTTGTAAGCAGATGTAAATATTTTAAAGGTCTACTGAACTTAATATTCTCTTGTGTTCTTGACCTTTGGTATTAGTTTCTGCAGACTTCATGTACATACAATTTTTAGTGTTTTTATGTAATCTTCTCCAAGTTTTTAGTGCTGTAGGCTATTAAAAAAACCAGAAAATAAAGATTGAAATTAATAATACAGTTGTGAAGTAGTGGAGGAAAAAAAAAAGAAAACAAGAAGAAACAGTTTTTAAAGAATACCTAAGTGGGAAATGAAGCTAGCAAGGAAGAATCCTTAATTTGGGGTAATGATTGCTTCTATTAATTAATCTATGTACAGATTAAAATAAAAATTAGCATAAATAGTTGAGACAATTTACACAGGAAAAAATGTTAACAGATGGAAAATAGCAGGACTGACCTCTTTTAAAGTAAGAGAATTAACAATGCTTTCTTCAAATTTCTGAAATGAGCATTAAAAGTAATAATATACAGAACCATTATGAGATTAGGTTGTGTGTTTATTGAGGGAAAAAAGCAACAACTGTTTTATTGTTGAAATTCGATGCTAGTATAAAAACAATAGTGTTGAAAATTTTTATATATTTTTTCATATTTTCCTTTGTCACTATGCTGTTGTGTTGTTTTTCCCAATTCTTTAGAATCTTACAAGTATATACAGCATTTGGAAGCATTTTCTGTGTTTTCTTTCTGTTGTAGTGTTAGAAATATTTTATGTACCAATCATAATAATTAGTAGTGTTGCTCTGTCCTAGTTTAGTGTTGTGTTTTACTGTGTGACTGAAAAAGTTGAAACTTGACAGGCAAATCCAATTCTTAATTTATAAGTACCTAGGCCTTTCCTATAAATCATAAATTCTCAAATTCACTCAGAAAAAAAAGTCTGCTTGAGCTTGTAATGCAAATGCAAATATTTGATTCTTTTAATAGGAGATTTCTGATCTTGCATTGTGTTAAGATTAGTGTTACGTTACTGACTTAGCTGGAATTAATCCCGATATGAGCAAAACCCATGAATTTAGAATGGTTGAATGAGATCTAATTTTTGCAGGTTACTTAAGGATGTTCTTACATTTAAACGTGTGTGCGCTAGTCCTCTAGTTAACGTACCAAAGTGGTTTGTCTGATCAGGACAGAATACTTAACAGCTGGCAAAACTGAAGCCTTAAGGAATACATTTTTATGCTCTGTTGCCTACATACTACTGTAAGCCTTTATAATAAATATATAAATCATATACTAATATGAGATGTATTATTTTTATTTAGAAGTTTCTGTTTTATCGTATTCATCAATAACACTGAATTTTGGGTGCAGCAGTGTTTGAGTACTCAGGATTGTGCATTTTTGGAATTGCTTCTTAGAGACTCCAAAGAGTACTTGCTAACTTTGTGCTGGGGAGGAGTTCCAAGCATGGTTCTAGCTGTGATCACTAATCATATATGCTCTCTGAACTGATTGGAACTAAAATTAATCTTATTACTTTTTTTGGCGCTTACTTTTAACATATATTGTTTTGCTGGCTAGAAAAGATGAAGAAGGAAATATTCTTACTTTGGTGGTGAACCCATCCTATGGTATTGACTTTATCTTTGTACTGCATCTCAAGCAATAACTGCATCTCAAGAATAATTCAGGTCAGAAGGAACCTGGCAGGTTAGTAGCTTACCTAGTCCAGTCTCCCATTAGAGTAAGGCTAATTTCAGCATTAGGTTGCTCAGGGCTTCATCCAGTTGAATCTTGAAAGTCCTCAGGAAGCAAAAGTTGAGGAACAGAGCTGAAACAGTTCTATTTGAAACAACCTGTAACTTAGCAAGTAAAGAAAATCCTCTAGAGCGTTATAGGAGACAATATTTGTTAGTTTTACGTGGGGCTATCCCCGGAGGTGTGTTACCCATCCAACTGAGTTGCCTGTCCTTAACAGACATCCTGCATATTGTAACTAGAGTTTTGATATTGGACTGTAACACGTTGCTTACTGAGAAAACAAAACTCCTTCCTCGCTACCTGTCACCTGCCTCACATTACACTTCCCTGATGTCAAACAGAAATATTTGTAGGCCTGTAATTATGCATAATCTCCAGCAGCCCCCCTTGATACTGTCAGTTTAAAAGAGAACGACTTGGCCTTCAGCATCTCCTGATCTAGTCCTTGCGATGGTTAAGATGCTGCTGGCCTTTCACAGGTACAAAGCTAGCAGGAGCAGCCAGGCACAGGGACTGGCCTGGAGCTGAGGCCATATAAATCTGATCCTATCTTCCTGCACGTATTTCTGTGAAGTGCATGCTCTGGGCCCAAATCTGGCAGTTGATTCCATGTTGGCCAAAGGCAGAATCGCATAGATTTGCTGGCAAAACTGCTGCTGAGGGACTAACTCAAAACAAGTGCTTACATTTACTCCTTAAGGAATGCTAGTTCTCCTTTATAGTATTTTAAGCTTTGGAACATGAGTAGCAACAACAAAAATTTTCCCATGCATTGTAGCTTTATAGAATTGAAATTGTAATGAGAAAATGGTATCGTTGATGTATCTTTTGAAAAAGTACATACTCAGAAATATTCCTTTGAGTAAATATATGTATTTGTTTAAAATCAGTAATATTTTGATGTATGATTGTTTTCTGTAAGTGTCTATTTGCATGTCAGCGGCATATTCAAATATTCATTGAAAACGATTTAAGCATGCTGTAATGACCCATTAATGTCAGCTCATCATTGGATCTTTAACATGTGTTTTAAATAGCTTAATATGACTGTAACTAATTACATAAATTGTGGCTAAGCAGCAATCGCATATGCATGATATAGCCAGCTGTGGGCTATTTCATCCCCTGTGGTCATTAGCAGACATTTAACTCAATTAAGGAAAAAAGAAAAAATATAAGCAGTGTGTTATTTAGTGATATCAAACAACATTCAGACTCAGAGTAAAATTTTCTGAACAGGAAATTAGAGTGACTCTACCAGCTTGTTTTTCTGATTTATATGTACTTTTTGTTCTCTGTTGACACTTACAAGGAATTTTTCAAGTATTTTAATCCCCTTCAAGCTGACAATGCAAAAGCACACTAAAACTCACACAAAGTGTCATTTGAAAGAAGCATATAAAACTTTTGAAGGCTTACTGAACCTTTTGGTCTGATTCAGCTCCGGTTAGTTAAATGGATTTACTCCATTTTCAAACTGATGCAAGCAAGCACAAAATCATTTTGTTCCCTGCTGTTCATTGTCCTGAGCTGGTTTCGAAGCAAATGAGCGGTAACTCAGACCCACAGGTCAATTCAATAAGATACTGAGCTCTCTGATCAAGGAAGACACTATCAAATGTGTAATTTAAACATGTAATTAATTCACTGTACTTCATGGAGCGGGGGGGGAGCAAATCAAGGAAGTACAAAATGCTTTTTATGAACTCTTCTTTCTCCAGACTAAAAATGGGATGATGGTTTTGTCTTGGAGATAGATGAATGCTTTGGATGCTTGTATTGTGTGTATCAATTGTCTCGTGTTGCAAATTATTTTGGCAGTATTACAAGAGGAATTATAATCTGATTTCTTCATTGTGGTTTATTTTTTGAGACTGGAGAGAATGTATGGTATAGAAGAATGCATTTTTTTAATTTTTTTTTTGAGATTTCTTAGGATTTAGACAAAAGTTAGCATTCAAGGGAATCTAATAGGCAGTACTGTTAGCAATGCTAATCTTTTCCTGCTGCTAATTGAAATATTTAATTCGAAAGTGTTATACCCACACATTTTGTGATTGCTCATTTCTTGCTGAAAGTACATGTGCTTACTTTAATTCATATGCTGTGTCCACTAGATGGCAAGCAAGCTATGCATGATAGAACAAAATAAACTTGCATAATCTTTATGCTCTAGGCTTTCTCAAAGTGTTTTATAATGTAACAAGATGGATATTAGTGGTAAGCAAATGGAACAGCCTTTATATTGCTTATACACAGCCTTGGAATTTTTTCTCAAGAGTGTAAGTGCTGTTAGGATGTTCGTATTATTGAAACCTAAATATGCCTTGGGATGTGTAACTTTATTTGGGAAATCAGTACTAGCAGCAAGCCAACATTCTGGCGAAATTCTTGTTATAAACTTCTAATCCATTTTGGTTCCAGGGTTTTATAAGGTGACTCATGCCAAAACCACCGTATTTTAAATAACTACATATTTGTTATTCTCCCATTTGTAATTTGTCAACTAAGGATTAACTAACAACAGGTGTACTCTGTTCCAAATGGATAAACTGGTTTTGCCTGAGGCTGAGCATAGAGTACTGCAGCTAAACATAGCATCTGCACATTGCTGATTTTAATAATATCAATAGATTGCATATTATAACCAGAGTAAGAATTATCAATGTTTGTTAGGGGGGTAGAACATAAAGACCCCATCTGGAAAGTGATACTATTGCTGGGCTGGGAACTAAACATGACCAGGTGTAAAGTAGCACTTCTGTGAGTATTTTCAAAAAACTCAAACGTAAATTTTGATGCTGTCCTTACCTCTTCCTTTTCACAGCTAGAAAAAGATAGAACAGGTACATAATACTGGTAATTTGATTGTACTTTAAAAATGGCAAAAGTCCTAGAACTGCATTTCCACACTGAAAAGAAATTTGTAGCTCATTAACCCCTCTCTAGTATGCAGCCTTACTGTAATGGGGAATTACTAGAAAAATGTTCAGGGAAGATTGTATTAATAATAAACAATTCAAAGAAAATACCGTTACTTTCTTCCTGTAACTTATCATTTAGCTGTGAACATTTTTTAGAAGCTGTACTGATACAAAAATGCAATCCATTTTTATTTTTTGGTAATAAATATATGATGATTCCAAAACCGTACATGGATATTTTTGGATTGAACCATACTGAAGCTTCTTTGTATAGACTCTTTATGAGCCTGCCTTCTCCTTTTATGTTCAGTTGCTGTTGCAGGAAGCTGCTGAAGTAGAAGATAACGCTGCTGTGCCTGCCCACTCCTTGTTTCTAGACACCCACTGGCTAGTGGCTATACTAGCAATGCTTTCTAGAAAACGTATGGGCAGTGATGGTTGATGCTCAACAACGCAAATCTCGGGAGCAACCCGTGCAGCCTGTGGTGGATATTTATAATCGTGCCTATCACGAGCGCGTGTGCTGCCGATGGTGTGTACTGAGTGTGTCTCCAGCAGGCTCCAAAGCAGATGCTGACAGTTACTGTCTGCGCTTGAGGGCTTGCATCTGGCTTGCACGCTGCCCGGGAAGGGACACGGTTGAAGGCAGTGAGCTGTTCTGCAAAGATGGGAAGGTGATGATTAGATTAGTCTTGGAGATTTTGATGGAGAGGATGATTTAATCTGGTTGTCTGAAAGATGGTAGCTCCAGGGTCAAATTATCTCACTTCGAGTCACGTTATGATTGGGAAAATAGCATGTTTAAGGAAATTAGAGTGATTACGGGTGGCTTTCCAGCTCCTGATTAACTGTCGTCTTTGAAGTCAGTACAGTTCCTATGGCTTTGCTGAGTTTGGCCTGATGTTCATGATTTCTGCTCAGCTTTTACATTTGGAAATAAAAAATGTGGGCTATTTCACAAGGAGTGATTCCCAACCACAAGGCAAAGTGGTGTGGGATGGCTCGAATCCACCTGGCTCTTGGTGGATTTGCTCTAGGGCATACTGACTGCATCCGTGCTGGCTAACACGGTTTGGGTCACCGCTGGGCTCCATCCATAGGGCCGTAAACCCTTAACCGCTACTTTGTTTTGTGTTTTTCAGTTCAAAGTGAACTAATCCGAGGGCTGTGTTGTAGCTTGCCAGAGTAGCGTTTGCATGGAATGATACTGTAGGTACATGGTGCGTGCCCTGGGGCTTGGCACGAGGAGTGCGAGAGTCTGAGGGTGGATTTAGCTCCACAGCATTACAGAAGTGTGCTGAGTGGAGGCAGCGAAATCCAATGTGGTTGTACATGTTTGACCTTTAAGGTGGGTCCTTGCAATGAGTTTTTCTCAGGGTGCAGCTCAAATTTCATTTTAAAGGTAAGTTAGCAGCAAAAGAGATCCTGCATATAAAGTGACATGTGTTATGTAGATGATCAGGGGGCTGGGATCTAGGAGTGAACTAAGGAGTTTATTTGTCATCCTCACCTGACACGCGAGAAGAAAGTACTTGGCTTCTGATAACGGCGCAGCGGGCCACCGACTTTCAGTAGGGTTCTAAGGCATAATTATTCCATAATATTAAGGCAGTGAATTATTAGACTTACAGATAATTTATTAGGTAAGAATTGTTTGTGTTGTGATACAATATAGACATTGCAGCTGCTCAGTTGTATGGCTGATGAAGAAGCATTTTAGTATTTCTTTTGTCTTTTTCACATAAGGAATATAGTTTCAGTTTCAGGGATTCCGGAGGATGTTTTAGAACTAACTGTCCTGGAACCAGAGAACCTTGTGTCTGGGTGCAGGAGATAAATGGAGTTGCTTCGGTGCTGCTTATTACTGCTGCTCCACCCTAAAATTCACTGA
Organism: Aviceda cuculoides; assembly: GCA_035590195.1. Classification (NCBI taxonomy): domain Eukaryota; kingdom Metazoa; phylum Chordata; class Aves; order Accipitriformes; family Accipitridae; genus Aviceda; species Aviceda cuculoides. The sequence goes on from JAVJGG010000061.1 coordinate 12,066,511, forward strand.
ATCGAATATCAAGATTCTCATTAACTTCACAGGTTTCTAAATGTTATTTTGATGATATGTTAAATTTTAAAGCTCTTTTTCATATGGAAAGCCTGTACAATACTGCTTGTCCAAACTAGGAAAGAAGGCATGTAGCAGATCTTCTTTTGACTAACCTTGTTTATGAGGTTCATGTCTCTGTTAAATTTAGGACAAAATTTTGGTTGAACTAGAATCAATGGGAGCTTTCGATTTATTTCAGTGAAGCCCAGCTTTCATTTTTATTCTCTTGATTTGTGTTAAACTTTGAGTAATGTGAACTTTTAAAAGAGAAAACAGTTCCTCAGAAACTCTTACGCTGATAGGACTTGTGAAACATAGTTTGGTACTATTTGCTCCTTCTTTGACTCTTAAAATATCAAGAGAGCGCTGTTGTAAATGCCACATTTTTATTGCCTGCTCTTCATCAATCGGTTGTGTTGTGTATGGAGATGGAATTTCTTTGTAAAGCTGTTTTTCACTAGGTTCAAGGAATATACATACTTTGCACCTAAAGCCTTATATAAAGTTTTTTATCTCTGCCCACATTGTTACTATTGTAATACTGCTTAGCAACTAGAAGTAAATCAAAAGAACAACAATGAAAAAACACTCAAACTTCCTCTTTACAATAGAGAGAAGGGCCTAGGCTGCAAAATTTAGACTTTAGTCTGGATCTGAAATTTCCAGAAGTTCAGGGATCTGACATTGGTTTTACACTTTTAAGTGTGAAAAGTCAGACCTGGTTCTGCTTTTGGGTGTTCTGTATATAGCATTTACAGACCAAGACACGAGGATGAAACAAAAGTATTACCATACATAGTAGTGAATTAAAAAAAGACAATTATGATTGTCCCCTTTTTTGGAATATCCAGAGAAGATGTAATATTTTACTGGGAGCTTATTCCAGATCAGTATACTAAGTCCCTTTCCTCCCCCAGTTGACAGAACAGATGGTTCATCTATCTCCTACAATTTCTGAATCCTTCAAAATGCATGCTGTGAGGAACTGGGGATAGTCTTAGTCTTTCTTTTAAGATGTCCTATACCTCTAGTCCATTTTAATTCTCAACTTCGTGCCTAATGCTTCAAGTTTTAACCTGTTTTGTTGATTTTTCTGGAAATTTCTAAGGGATGAGATGGTGTGTAGAATTAATACTGCTGACGAAAATATCAAAACAAGTAGTATTTATTCAGCACTGCAGGGGAAATGTACAGGGAGAGTATCTACAACCTCTCTTCCCCAAACTTTATTATATAAGCCCATAGCCTTTCAGTAGCAGAATTACTTTACTGAGAGAGCTGCGTTCTGGGGAGTGTGACCAGTTTAAGTCTGTTTGTATCCCATTGATGGCTTTTTTAGGCAAAAAAGGATATTGTACATTATAAAGGTAAGGTAAGAGCTGTAACAGTGCAACAATGACATTACAAGGACTGCTAAGGGGTGAGCTGAAATCTGGGTTTACTATGGTTGGCTGTGTATTCATAATGTAATAATGCTTATAAAAAGAATAAAAGCATCCTTGACAGTCAAGGACCTCAGTCTGTACTCAGAGAAAACAAAAAGGTGAAAGATAGGCAGCATTGTGGCAAATAGACAAGGACATCTTGAACACCTTCACTAGTAGCAACAGTGAAACTAATTACTGAAGTAACTGCAAGCAAGGAGGGGAAAAAAAGATAGTTAATTTCTTTTGATTTTCTTTCATTGTGGGGAATTTTCCAAGACTTCAAGAGAACTATGGCAACTACCTAACATCGTGTCAGGAATGACGTCAAAATGAACAAGTCAAATGGCCTGTGTAATTGGGAATTTAAAACCACACATTGCTTACATTGATGCATAACTTTTTAGAGAAATGAACATTTTGTTATGGTGATTCACCAGCTAGCAGCTGGATATTTTTCCCAAAATATTCAGAAATATTCGGCTTGCTAAGTGCAGCCAACAGTTTGTGCTGTTTGGGTAATGTTAATGGGTCAATGTAAAAATGTCTAATATTTTGTTAGCTCTTAGTTTCTAGACAATGTGGGCCAAAATCACATCTCTTCTTCAGCAGCAGCACAGAGTAGTTGAAAAGGCAGACAAAATGGCTAGGTAGGAATTCCACTTACATAGGAGGAATCCCTCAATAACAGACAACTACCATAGCAGCTTAATGTAAACTTTTCTCCAGTGTCCAATCTGTTGAAATTCCTGAGCAAAACAAGAGTTGGAAATTTGTTTCTGCTTCTGAGTTAGACTCAGCTATCAGCACAGTCCACCAAGAAAGTGGGTAGCAGCATATGAATTAGGGCAACACTGTAGCTTGAATTCTGTTTGATGTTAATGCTGATCTGACTCATAGCGTGATCTAGATTTTACCACAGCTGCTGTGGAGTTTGAGGTCTGAAGCTGGAGCTCCCTGGCTGCCACCCAGCCTGTAGTATCAGATGCAGCGGGGACCAAGTACACGTCAAATTCTGAGCTCCTTTTTCTTTGCCAATTTTGAGTCAGTCTCTTATTCTGTTTCTTTAATTTTCAATTTCTCCTGCCCCACCTACAGGTACTATTCACCAATATAATGAAATGAAAATATATTAAATAAACCACAAACACACAAACTAACAGAAGTCCTGTTTCCCCTTTCCAGATCTCTAACATTATGTTCCCTTTCTCCTTGCCTTTCCTGCTCATTTTATGGCTCATTCCCATCTCAATTTCTCTTTGCAGTCATTGATTACTGATGTAATATTTCCCATATCAAATTCAGAGCTATAAAAATAGGCCACAGTGCAGAAAATATTTTAGAGAGGGGCTGGTTTAGTTGAGTTAGTGAGGATTTATGAGTTGGAGAATAGTGACACATCAATTTATTTATCTGCAGGGAATCATTAGTGAATTTTCTTGTTTATGCCCTCTCACTCTCTCTACTGATTGATTCTCACCGATTTTCTGAGATTGTAGTGACCATGTAGAAATATAATGTGACCTAAATAGCTCAAATTCATTAGAGCATGATTATCATGAAGCAAGAGGGCTAGCAGATACCTATTTATGTTACATTCTCACTTAAAATGTATCTCTTTATTTTTATGAAAGTGTGAAAATTTGAGTTACATTTTTAAGGCAACTAGGTCTCCAGCATGCTTTGTGTACCTGCTGTACATACAGTGATGTGAAATAAGCCAAAAGCAGCATCCTTCCCACTACTTCCTCCTGCTTTTATTGATTTAAGTGAGGCTCTTGGGTATCTGATCCTATCCTGATGCCTGAAGATTTATTCGTATAACTCCCCATGCATCAGCATGATATTGTACCACTTGTTCTCTAGAGAAAATAATTAAGTGAACTACTAACGCATAAAATGCTCAAGTTAAAATGCTTAAATATTCCATTTGATGCAGTTATATATAGCTTAATGTAATGTAGTAAGTGCAGTATCCTCTTAGTCAGAATGCCTTGTGCAGTATCCTCTTAGTCAGAATGCTTTGGCTTTCATCTCCATTAAATAGAATACTAATTAACAGCTGATTCCAATTTTGTCAAGGTTGCTGTGTTGTTGTATTCTTAAACAAGACCAAAAGGTGAAAAAGGACTAACCTGTATATAAATTAAAAGTAATCATCAGAGGTCAGTGCAATAGTGTTAGTACTGTACATAAATGCAGACTTTTGGATTGCAGTTATAAATACTGTGCTGTCACACAGGGTTTCTAAAATGAGATAGGAACTTAATCTATTGACTGACTTGTAGCAGAAGTTGCTCCTGGGGAAGGCAAGTTAGTTCAGCTTAAGTACAGTTATTGCAAAGAAAGTGAGAATAATAACCAAATACAACCAGTGATGAAGCAGGTAATAGAATTCAGTCTTTTGCTGAAGGAACTAGCATGAAAATGCAATTCCAGAAGAGCTGCCTCTAATACTCAGCAACTAGTGGACGCACATGAAGTTCCCAGTATCTTGGCCAAGCATGCTGTCAAATAACTCTGTGTAAGCTACTGGTAGCTGGAACGGTTAATTATTTTTCTGATTTTTTGTTTTTGTTTTTGTTAGAAAGGCTAATTAATTGAAATCAAACTTTTACATGAGAGATGGCTTAATTTGGGGGAAAAAAAAATATCTTCTTTTTAGTCCTGAAATTGCTTAGAAGTCGTTTATTACAGTGAAACAAAATCTTTTTTATGTTTGGATTTTGCCATATAATTTAAAAGAGGATAAAAATCTGAAATAAATATTTTGAAACATTTTATGTTACCCAGATCAAAAGTGTTTGCTGGATACAGTTCTTTTCAGCTGGGAACAGAACTATCAGTTCCTGATGTTTTTCTTTTCTTAATTTTTGCCTTTTTTTCTTGTTTCATTATGGAAACAGGCATTTTAACCCCCCAAATCTGTAGTGAAAATACAGCTGAAATTCTCCTTTTTATTGCAAAACATATATGTGTGTGTTTGTGTGTTCTGGTTATTCAAATAAGCCACCACTGAACACAAAATCCACTTCAAGGACCACATTCTAATATTCATCCATCTTCACGATTCCTGCTATACCCCTTTCCCTTTATACTTAGACATTTATATAACAACTGTATTGTACTGGAAATTGAACGCTGACTGCATATGAGAGAGGGACACGAAGAGGAGGAGAAAGAATTTTTTTCCAGCAGAGTGGGGTACGTGTAGATTTTGCGGTCCAGGTCCCCACTTCCTTCACCGCATTCATTCAGCGCTAAGAGTTTAATCCAGTTTTTGCTAATTCCATGAACTGAAACAGTATCTAAATGCAAAACTCATCTTTTGGAATTAACTTTCCTTTGGGGCCTGGTAAGAAAATTCAACATATACTGGCTCTGATTCTTTGTATTGCTTGCTGCGAAGGAACAAAGATCATCAAAGCTTGCTGATCTATGGGCAGCATTGCCTTGCTATGGTGATCATAAAGCCCTATGTACTTTATAAGTAAAATGTATTGAAGCTAACGGTGTTGGCATTTACTCCAGCATCATACATTTTTATGCTCAGAGAGGAAAATGAAAAATAGATTAAGCTATGGTATATTGTTGATTCACACTTCCTCTTTACCTAGTCTCCGTATAACAGAGATTTGGAACAGATTCTATGCTACGACAGTTTCACAGCTTGAGCCAATTTAGCAGATTTACACAAAGTGTGAGAAACTAATAAGTTTTGTTCATCTTTTAAGTAGCTTTTGCGTCATTCTGTCTGTCCCCCCTCCCTAATACTTTTCTCACCTTGATGCAAATGATGGGCTTTAGGTCAGAGAAACCTAATGCTAATTAACATTTCTGGTTATGGAGATGTGCAAATATAAGAAGAAAATTGATATGCCCATGTTGATGTAAAATGTAGAAAGTAGTGATGCATTACTAAGGTATCTTTAATCTGAATAAAAAGGAGGACCTTTGATTTTATCTAGAAATGAAATAGATAGACCTCCTGGCACCTGGAATTTCAGTTTAAAAGTAGTATGCAGCTTGGATTTTTGTGTAAAATATGAATTGCTATTTGTGTAAGATAAGAGTTGTGTGAGTATTTTTGGACTATAAATTGAAAACATTAAAAAATACTGCAGTATAACAAAAATACATTGTGATAACTTATATACGTTATTTCCTGTTGTTTGCCAAAGGTGACAATTCATTGTTTGTTTAACTAGGAGGTCCTTAATCTCTGAATCCACTTACTTTTTTGCAGTGCTTACTTCTGTGGTCGTCTGTACATGTAGTGAAGTTCACTTTGCATGGAATCAGGTCTCAAGTCAGAGGCAGATTGTTCTGATTTGGTAACGGTAGGTGTAAGATAGAGCTCCTAGTCATGGTCATCCGGAGCCGTTCTTCGGGATGCTCTTTTGTCTTGCAGTTTTGTCCAGGATATGGAATGTCTGCTGTGCTCTCTCGGTCAGTGGCCCTGATGTACACGTCCCCAGTGTTGTGACAGGAAAGCGGGAGGAAGGGGCCCGGGCCTACACCCGGTTAGAAGATCACATTCACCGTAACCCGCTTACAGCTCTTGTTCTTATTTTTCAGTCTCTTTATAATAAAGTTAAGTATAAATATTTGTGTAAGTATAAACACATGCGTAAGTATTGGCATGATGTAGATTAAAATGCGTAGGTGGCATTTGAGGGTGAGATAGCATCTTCTAGAGTGCAGGAAAATAATATAGTAAATATCTACTGTGTGGTTTATTTCTAGAAGATACTGTATTGAGATGGTCTGATCTCACCTGAATCTCAGTGCCATACTCTTTCCCACTGGTTTGCTCAAGGTGGTTTCCTGCTCAGAGCTTTACCTGAGCTTTGCATTGCTTTTCGGAAGTGACTGGGCACTGGAATGTAGGTGTTGCTTAATCTACCTGAATATACTTACTATAATAACGTATTATCTTTTAGTTCTACAGGAACCGCTGCTGCTTTTTCCTGCACTATTTCCCACCAACATATTAAACCTCTTCTTTGTATGCTTTGTGCAGCTGTTGTATGAATAGCCTTCTAGGTGGTGTAAATTCAGGGGAGTTTGGTTTGGGGAAGAGTTTGCAAAATGAAGCTGTAAATTGTTGGGAAGTGTTTAAACTGAGAACAGTGTTGCAAGTTTCCCATGGAGATTTAAGTCTGGTTAACTTACTGAACTGAAATACATTTTTCAATTTAATTTATATTCAAAGAATGTTCATTGTTATTTTCTTTATTACGGATTTTTAAGAACTCCAAGGGGAACATTTCTCTACAGATATCTGTCGTCTTTACAATAAGCCCAAGCATTGCCATTGACCTTGAGTATTTTCAAGAGAGGAGAGCAGGGGAGGCAAACAAATGCAATTTCAGCCCCCATTTACCAGTCATCTTAGTGTGCCATATGTCACAACTTCCACTAACTTTGAGGAACTCTAGTCTTCAAATGACATGAAATGTAGATATGAGATTTATTTTGAATGTGTTACAAAATGACAGTTAATGCACTTCAGTTATTCAGTAATATAATGTCAGAGCCAAAAAAGATTCTAAGCTGAGTAAATTTAGCTATAGTGTAGGCTCTCTTATCTAAAACTCTGATCTTAAAACTTTCCAAAGCCTCAACTGTAGGACACCTGAAGTTGCAGTTCTTTTGGTCAGAAGTCTGCCAATATCCATGAAAAATATTTGAGATTCATTATTACTGAACATAAGGATGGGATAAACTAGATCGTAATATTCTAGTGATTCATAAAGTCAGCTGTGAGTGGAGAGCCTTCAGATCTAGACCTTATTACTCGAGCTGTTTCTATATTTTGTCTAGCTACTTAATGCTTATCCAGTAACTATTTTACATGAAATACAGAAACAGTTGATAGTCTAATTGAGCATAATAATTTTCTCCCGAGAGATGTCAGCTATAGCTTTGATTTATTTCACATTGAGGCAGGACTTGAACCTGGCTCTGTTGTATGTTGGGTAAGAGCTGTAAAACTGAAAGTGGAATGAGCGCAGTGTTGGAAGAATGTACGTACCCCTTTTTTCTAATTTTTTTGAAAGAAAACCAGCAGGATTTAGGTGATGGCAGTTCTTGGAAAGTATGAGAGAAGTACCTGAGTATCTATATCGTCTGTAGCTGTTTTTCGTTAATACCATGTAATGTCATGTTCCTATTATATATGTGGTTGCAGCTGTATTGTTTTGCAGCCCCCTTATTTAGACAGGGATTGCACCTATCCTTACGGATCCCAGTGTTTCGTTCTAGACAACTACTTCAGGTGTTTACTTTAGGCCTCTCTGTGCTTAGCATATTGCTGTTCTGCATGCTGTTTTGAGGGGTCTAACTCTCCCTTTATTTTTCATATAGGACATAGGTCACCCCTAAAAGCTAGCTGTGCTTAGATTTTATGTTCCCAAGTCCTTTATTGCATCCTTTCTCCTTTACTGTAGCCTGTTTTGTGGAACAGCACCCTTTTCTATTTTCTACTTACTCAGTCTTAGAATAATGAGTATAGCATCTGTCATATTTGTTGTTCTGAGGAATCATTCCTCTAACAGACTTTTATAGTGTTTAAAGCCAAGCAAATGAGTTTTTCAGTGCTGACCAGCACATGTAGGCATCTGTCCTGTGTTATCTGTACTGCAGGCACACTGTTTTCTAGGAAGATAGTGTTTTGCCTTACCGTATTTATTTGCAGTTTCATTTAAAAGTTTTAAAAACCCAGCATGATCCGTTATGGTAGTGTTGGGTTTATTTGATGATAGTTTTGTGTTTCAGGTAATGACAATGTGTTGCCACGACAACAGAGACCTTTTGAGGCAGGTAATACAGTTGTTCTTTGGGCCAAAACTGTTATAACTGCTGGTGAGAGTATACTGTAATTCATAAGTCTGTATTTTAGGTGAGAAATTGTTGTCATCTCTTATTGGAATTTGTAGGATAGCTTTTTTCCCAATCTACTTATTTGTATTAGTTCAGAAACACTCCATTATCACCGATGGAAACAGTAAAGTGATTCTTTACACTCCTGCAGTATCTCTTAACTACAAATGCAGATGTTTTCAGTCAAAACCTTTTTTAGGCCTCTCAAGGCCTTCGTGAAGGTAGGAAGTTTAAAGCTTATTTTAGGCAACTTACACAACTTGTACAAAGCTTACTGCAAAGCCAAGAACAAGAAAAGGAACTTGTAAGGCCTTGGATCTTTTATAATTTATCCTATTTATGTGGGATCATCTCTCATGTTTAGTAATGGTTAAAACATTCACAGTTATGTAATTCAAAAGAAAATTCTTTTGTAATGTATAGATTAGAAGAAGCTGCACATGTTTTGGACTGCTGTCCTTCTGTACTAATGTGATTTTTTCCTTTACTAACCTGCAATACCCTTGGCTTTCATCTAGCTATCTAATGTCTAGCAGAATAAAATAGCATTTTGCATATGGTGTTATCTACAGTTTGTCTCTGAATTGCTAGTATCTTTATCCTTCTCAAGCAGGTAATTTTTAAGATTTTTTCCAGATATGTATAAAATATTTGTTGCTTCAGTATTCTGAAAATGAAGTTATTTTTCATCTTTAAAGCTCTGTAGCAGCATTATTCTGTTCATTAAAGTGCTGACCAATAACCCCAGTAGTAACTATAGCAGTGATATGCTTTTAGAGGCTTTTTTATATAATGTTGACATAAGTTGCGTTCTAGCTAAGGAAAATTTGTCACTTATAAGATAACTTTAAGGTATGTTAATTAAAACCGGCAGTAGAATGCAGTTTGTTCTCACTTTAACAGGGCAATTTTAGAGTAACTACACAGGTTTCAGTTGTTTCAAAAATTGGCCCAATAAGCTTACTTAATTTTGTGCCTGTTTCAAGAAGTCAGTCGAGGCTGAGCTCAGTCATGATACAAAGACTGCTCACCAGGTCATAGCAAGTGTGAAAGAAGCATGTTAAAGAGAATAAAGATGTTCTTCAAGACATAGAAATGTTAGCTGACATTTCATTCATTTGGTTTGACCGAGGAGGATAGTAATTACTCTGCTGGGAGTGAAATTGAGAAAAGAGAAAGGAGGCAAAAAGTGAAGAAATTAGGCTTCAAATCTATATCGTGGTAAATTTCTAGTGGAAGTTTTGGTGGAAATCTAACAGAACTTTTCAGAGTAACACTTAGAGCAAGACCATAACTTCTTATTACCAGTTGCATCTGTGCCAGAGATTGACGGGTACTCAGGTTTGTAGTCATCCTTTTAAAAGATAACAGTTTGTTGTGAAGAATATGAAGAATTGTTGTTCTGAGCCAGAAAAGCAGCTGTGAAGATCATAAAAGGTAACAAAACTCTATTATATGTGTATTTATGAGTGACGTTATATAAAGTAATTCAAAGGACAAATCTGCATAGCTTCTATAAAGTTAAATGATGTCTTTTCAACTGCTACAAATTCTTGAAGGATTTAATGAAACATAGAATAAAAGAGAACTGAGAGCTATAATATATTTAGACATTTGAAAGGTTTTTGCTAAAGTAACTCACACAAAATTATTAAGGAAAATTGGAGCAACTAAGGCAAGGGGAAAGTTTTGCCAGTCATGCAAAATGCATGAAGAGGTAGGAAACATAAGGAGCAAGATCTCTGACTGGCAAGGACTAGAAAGAAGTCAAACATTGGGGTTATTTGGGGCTTTGTACACCCAACTGATATATTACTGTGTTATCTGCCTAGAGTAATGGTGAAAAGCTCGATGTCAATACGTGGTAATGTCATAAATTTATTTAAATTAGGCAATATTAGAAAAGATTACTAAGAGCTCCAGGAGAATGTAATAGAACTTGGTAATAAGATGTCAGATTAAATTCAATTTAGATGAGTGCATGGGAATTAAAATCTAAATCACTTCAGCATGCGCAGTTCTAAATTAGTCCTTAAGAAAAGTGCATATTATATTGGATTTTTTGAGAAACAATATTTTGATTATGTAAGTAAAGATTATAGTAAAAATTGCTATAAAGGCATAGATATTTTAAAAGTGTATGGGCTATATTCTTGCACTTCTTGGTTATTGATCATTGATTATGGTGATTCTATAAAGCATTCCAGGTGCATGAGGCTGTGCCAGATTCGAGTGCCTTCATACAAACACAGACGTCCCATGCACGATGGACAGCTTGGCAAGCTGGTACCTCGTAGATGTAAAAGTAAAGGTTCAGATCTTAATGTAAATTTTTGTTCTCCCCCCCCCCAAAAGGAAAAGAATTAAAAATCCCAACTATATGGAGGTCACGGATTTTCCAAAGCTCTGACTTGTTCTGACACCAGACCTGTGAAATTAGGGGAGGTCTCTCCTTCCAGTCATGGACTCAGTTCTTGACTCCTGGGTGGACAGAGGGACATTAGACCTTTCAGTCTGTAGGCTTTCAAAGCTAAACAGGAAATACATCACCTCACTCGTAGAAGCTTGAAGTGCACGGGTTGTCATAATCTTTGAACCAGAAAAATAGCTCTGTTCTGAAAATTACATTTATGGTTTTCAGTTATGCTAACTAGTTACAATAGTAGGCTGTTTCACAGCTCCCCAGATCAGCAAAATTGAGATGCAGATGAGGGATGTTGCAGTCACAGGTTGTGGGCCGTGTGGGGAGCAGCCGGAGGGTTGTCCTCCCCAGTCCACGGAAACTGGGCTGCAGTGCAGAATGGGCCCAGAAGGAAAGCATGAACAGAAACGCTTGATTCTACAGTCTGTCTGTTTGGGAGTTATGGGAGCAGGGAGTTCACTGGTCAGGAAGCACAAATAATCCAGGGATCCGGGAGTGAACCAACATCTTTCCCTTCCTAGCTGAGTTTCAGCATGAAGGGGAATCCTGCTGTGTTCGGTTTCTACAGAGACGTAGGCAGCGTGGCAGCATCTTTACATAACATTTCTGAATCGTAACTAGCTAGGAATAGCCACTGAAATGCTTCTGAACCTATCTTGATTTCTGGTGTTCAAAACATGGGTGTTGATTGAATTTAGGTGCTTACATTTTTTAAGTATTGCTGAAGAACAGATTTCTGACTTGTATTGGATTTAACCAGGCTTGGGGAGGCTATTTCTGTAAAGACGTGCAAGTTCCAAAATGTCAAGCTGCGTGAGCAGGGTATAGCCTTACAAGTACATGGTAATACTGTAAGCATCATTTTTCACTTTCCATAATGAAAAGATGGCATAATTTATCTCTCTGAATGCTTAAAAATAACAGCTCTAAACTGAAACCAAGACTGGGAAATTTCAGCCCACCTGATGGAAATCAGGTTTTTTTCAGCGTTGTTCAACTCTGCTGCTTTCTGAAACCACCAGAAACTCTGCTGCAGATGGTAAGCACAGGGTATCACCTGCAAGATTCAGAGACCTGTGTGTTATAATGAAAGTTCTGGTGTAATCTATATATTGCGGCTGCTATCAAGTGTCCGCAGTCAGAGCGCTTACAACTAAATAGTTGCAGATTTGACCCTAAGTATTTTCTAAGTTCCCTGCTAGTATATAGTGTAGCTCCTCTGGAGAGCAAAGGCAAATCCAATTTAAAATCTTGTCTGTGGAATGATCTTATCTTAAAAAACAATATAAAGAGATTTAAATAGTATTTAGCCTTACGCTTAGTCATTTATGATGCCTGTTGCTGCTTGCTACATTAGATATTTATATAATGAGGAAAGTGTTTTTAAGTGAACCAAACCACAAATTTGACTGGACTATAATGTCCCTTCGAATTTCACAAGGAAATTTTGGTATTACATATATGTATGTGTAGGCATTATGTACATGTTTATTTACCATTTGGCTCTTTCCAGCCTTTTAAAATACCCTTAAAAAGGAGCAAAAGTTGTAGAATTGGAAAATCACCACAGCCAAACATAACGAAATGATGTAATCTTGTTATTTAAAAAAAAAAACAAAAAACCAGACAGTTGCTTATGTATTCCCTTTGATTTCTTGTTTGCATTTGTAAGATAGAGAGCTTTTCTAGGTTTTTCTCTACCTATTGCTTATTTATATGAAAATAGTTCATGGTAAGCCTAAAAAGTGCAAAGTATGGAAATTTTATATTATTACCCATGTTTTGTTACAGTCTTTCATATTTAATATATTTAATCTACTAATATCAAACACAGTCTATAGAAATAAAGTAAAGCTGATACCTAGGGGAAAACTATAGGGGGAAAAAAGCCATGATAAAGGAAGTTAAAAGATCATTACATTGGGAATTAATGTTATTAAACCTACAGTGATTTACACAATAGAAAAATCAATTTTTGGTTGCCTTCAGGTCTTTGAAGATATTTCTGTGCAAAAAACCTCTGTATATTATACCGCCAATGAAAAACTAAGTGATTTCAAAAGGTATTTTATTTTGGTAGAGCATTCAAATCCAAAACACCAGGGAAAGAAGAGCTTTCCAATTTGTAAGTAGAGTAGGAAGAAGCTATGCTGCTGACCTGATTCATCAATAGATAACATAAGGGAGCAGAGATTATTAATAGAAATAACAACAGTACTTTTAAACGCTAGCTTGCAAAAGCAACAGCTCCAAAAGGGAGGAACAGATTTTGATGTTTCTACAGTGAAAGAAATAATGACTGTCCAAAAAAATACTTATGCAAAATCATACATTCGGAAAGAAATTTCTAAACATTTATAGAAATTTGGCTGAGGAAAAATTACAGTCTTATGTTTGCAAAATCTAGGACAGGAGCTATAACTCTTTTCTGGCATTAAGCAAAGAATTTAACTGCCAGCTCAGTTTTTCCATCTGATGCAATATTGTTGGATAATGCATAGTGCTTATGCTGGTATTGTTTATCATCAAAACACTAATGCAAAGTCCAAGTATAGTACTGCGAGTCTCAGGCATTCTGAAGCAAGACAGACCTCCCAAAATCATAGGATTGTCCTAAAACAAAACATTTTAAAATTGTTTGGGGTTATTCTTACTTTAGTTTTTAAAACTGAATTTCACAAGAGAGATGAGGAACAATGCTAAGATGGGACTGCGTGTTGAATTTAATCTTTTGGAATCTTACGTAAAGGCTAAACCCTTTGGCCTAGTTTACTTCAGAAGCTGCAGAGTTTGGATTTAAATCCAGGGAGAAGATTTTTCAGAATCAGTATCAGGTTCAGGCTAATCTGTAGACATGACGTTACATTTTTTGAAGTCTTAAGAGTATGTATGCTGTGGCAGTATATATAGTTGAAAAGATAAATGTAATATAAAGTATGTCACAATTTTTGTAGAAACTTCTAATGGATTTTATCTGTTGATATTTTATTTAGCACATGTGATTCTATACATTTTAAGCAACAGAATATATTTCATCTACACATAAGAAATTAATTAAGCTGAAGAGTGAAACAATCCCAGTTAGATGACAATGGGTTTAAAAAGGAAGGCCAAAACGTACAGTTATGAACAAATATTGGGAAATTCCCTATATGCTCATGTAATTCTGCTGCCACAATGCATTCCAAAACTCCCAATCCTTTAAGCAAGGATAAAAGCACCTTTGACAATGTGACCATTCATTCAGCCTTGTATATATGTTGATTTGCTGCCTATTGAAGAAGTAATTGTGTTTGTTGATGGTTCTGATATTGTTGACATGTTCTCCGCTCATATCAATCCCTGCCCACTGTGGAAAAGTTTCAGAGAGGAATTCTGCTCTCTGCAACACTTCAGCAGTCTTTGTGTTGTCCTTGCAGTTCGTATTCAGTGTGAAATAATGCCCTTTTAGCAGCCATTTATACTTGGGCTCCAGTGAGACTGCTCACCTTGTCAAATGCTTATCACCTGTTAATATGAAAAATTCTGTATTTTAGAGGGAGGACATTGATCACTTGAGTTCTGTGTTAATAATAACTGTTCTCAAATCATCATGGATACAGGATGTCCCATTTGTTTTTCACTGCTGGCAAGAGAAGTATGCTTAGTCACTCAGTTAATTTTGGCTGTAGTACCAGAGCCTTACGATGAATAAGTTCAGTCTCTATTTTTGGCTGTCTCTGGATATTTGAAAAAATTGGGAATAGTAAGGTTTTGGTGCCTTCTTAAATGACATTGGTTGCCTTTTCACATAATTTTGATGGAATTCTTTGCTTTTGTACTTTGTTTCACCAGTACAGCTAAATCTGTCATTCACTCTCCAATAATACATGGCCAGCTTGCTCTGCAACGCAGAGGATTAATATAGACTGCTTACTGTTACATGTTTTAATACTATCTGGGAGAAAAAGGTTTCCTCTCTGTCTATTTTCAGAAGCATTAAAATGTTTTACAATTTCAGTCCTTATACATTGTCTTTGATAGCTGTTGTAAAATTATGGAAGCAATAAATCCTTTCTATCTTTAATTGAAATCCTTTGATATCACTCTTTAGGGTGGTCTGCAGTTCGCAATTATTTACACATCTTCAGTAGGAAATGTATGTTCTTGTAGTTTCGACAGTCTTTGTCCTTCAGCTTTGTGAATCTTGCGGCCCACAAATGTTTTCCATGTTGTGCGGTCCCTGTTAATGCCCTTTTTATTTGCCGCATGGAGCTCCTGTTGCATCCTTTTTATCTTCAGACTCTATGGAACTAATTTTTGTGCCTGTTCAAATCATGAGGGTCAAATCAGTCTTGCACTCAGTTCCTTGCCTTGCTGTCTCTGGTGTCTGGTTCTAGCTCTGTGCAAATCAAACCAGCATTACTGCTGAAGCCTGCAGCCCCGCGTTAACTTCGGTTCTGGCTGTGCAATCCCACCTTCTCGCCTCTCCCTCGCTGGTGGTGGGGTGCAGTGTTCAGGTGGTAAATGGGATCAGGCAGCAGACTGGGCTCGTTGGTCGTCATCTGTCCCGTGGCTGTGTTTTACTGCTACAGGTATCTGTGTCAGCCTGCAGGGAGGGAAATGTGTACTTGGAACTGGGAGCTGCTGCCTCTTTCCATCAGCGTTGCTGCTTGGAATCCTCAGTGAATTAGTAAGGCTGGCCAGTGAGAAGATGTTCTCCGTGGAGGCTGCAGAAGTAGCGGGAGGCTGGTGGAGTGCTTGTGCCAGCGGCTGCACGTTCACCTTTCCAATGCGCCGCGTCCTCGCTGTCGGTCCTCCGCGTGGCCAGTGTCTGGCTGTGGGTCAAGGCGTCACGTCTTTTGCAGATTCAGACAGATTCAGAGCTTTTCTGTAGGGAAGTATTGCCAGTTCAATGTGTCTAGAAAAACGTGGTTTTCCCTGAGTTTTTGAGGAGAACCTTGTGAGGGGCTTTTTAGGTTTAAGAATTGTTCAATGTTTGTACCCAGAAAGTTTTGCCAATGGCAACAGTTGTCTGAAGCATAAGGCTTAAGAAGTTTCTCTTTAGTATTTGTTTGGTTTTTTTTTTAAATTAAGATAAGGCTGCCATAATAAGATACAGCAAGTGTATGATATCCTGCTATGGAGCCATTATGGCACTACAGTGTAGGCAAGGAAGGAATTTCTTTCCCTTTGCAGTCTCTTTCAGTTTGTTTTTTTAGGTAGCACAGAAATGTGGCTCTATTCATAACCAAAACAATGTGTTGTACCAACATTGTCTATATAGTAATTGTAATTTTGGATGTTGTATAAAAACATGAGCATAACTTTGCTGTTCACATGCTGCTTATTCTTTGCAAGTTTCTTTTCCCATAAAAAAAACCCACCCAAAAAGCTCTGCTAGAATATTGTAAGAAATAAAGTATAGTAAAGTGAAGTATCCAGTAACTGGGATGGATATGACTGCCCTGAGAAAAAGATGCCATGTTCATTTGGGAATTACCCTGTTTATATTGCTGTTAAGTCACTGAACATGTCCATGGTGAAATATAGATTTAGATTTACAGAACTCTGAACAGTCTCTAACTGAGTTTCAGACTTATGTAGTTAATAAAAGAGCCAATTCTCTTCAGACAGCCTTGAATTCTTATTAAATATATAAGTTTCATTTTAGGCAGCAGGTTTCTACATACTGGAAGCCTCAGGCTAAAGCAAAAAGAAAAGGGAACTTGTATATCTTTGTAAGTATAGTACAGAAAGGAATATTTCTGTTTCTGCTGCTGCCAGGGCTTCAACTAGCTTAGTTGTAAGGTGTTTTTTTCCCCTTTAAGAAGGGCATGGTAAGAAATACAACTTGTGGAGAACATGATTTTATTTCTGGTGCTCTCCAGTTGCTAATGTACTTTTAATTAGAAAAAGCATTGAAGGGGGTAGAGCCACTGCTGTTTCTTAATAAAAAATTTTCTATGTCCTGCACAAAGAGCAATAGAAGTCCACCTGAGAATTTTCACTAGAATTAATGGGACTAGTTGTAGAAATGGTACACACTGTAACGAATGAAAAAACAAGTACAGTAGTACTATGTGGTAAGTGCAGAAACTTCTTGTTTCTTTCACAGCATGAAAACTAAGGGAAAGAGGAGTCATACGACTTGAATATAGCACAGTTTTAGTGTTCGAGCGAGGAAGTGAATCTGAATTATTACTTCTTGACAATGTCTTCCATCCCACTTAGAAAACAGCTTTTTTTTAATGCTTAGAGGCAGTAAAATCATTGACATATTTGTGATAAAAGTCCATGTAGACAACATTGTCTTATTTCAAAAGCAGAACTGAATCAAATGAAATAACACAATAAACCCTGCATTTTAAGTAGGGCGCTCTTCACAGCAATACCAGTGTGCTTGTAAAACTTACTGAAGTCAGATTTTTTCCTTTAACTTGATTCAGGTAGTGTATCACTGGAAAGATATTCTCATAAATGAATGGCTGCTGTGAGCTTTACCATTCAACTTAATTGCTTCCATTTCCAGGCAAAGTGGCTCTCCTGAATTCCGCATTGTTTTCTTTTGCCTGATGGAAGGCTGGTAAGGCTTCCTCATGGAGGCAATCCCAGACAGCAGGAGGTAGGAGGGCATGTGGAGATGGATGGTTTTCTGCTCAGTTTACCTGCTGATGGGTGGTAAAAGTGACTGCAAATTTCACATCAAGTAAGTAGGAAATTCGTATGTATCACTGGCACTTCTGTCTAAGGCTGAATACTTCTAGGTGCCCAACGCAACAGTAATTCTTGAAGCAGCTGCTGCTGTGAATAAACACATGTGAGCGTATTTATCTGGAATGCAAAGCTTAAAAAGTGTTTTGGAACCGTATCACTGACATACGGTACAGCAGGTTAAATGAGACGAGCAGAATCATTGTTCTGATACAGACTTTACAGGTAACAGTAGCTAAAGAAGTAAAACTCATGAAAGGTGCAGAGCCTTATGGAGTGATTTACAGAGAAACTAGATGTGACAACCCTAGTCAGTCTAAAAAAAAATAACAACCCACAAGTTAAAACAGTGGAACAGCTTTGCCTGAAAGTGTAATGATGAAGACAAACAGACGAATGTAGGAGGAATAAAATAAATCAGCTGTTAACACCCTCTTTGAAAGCACTTTTAAAAGAGAATAAAATTACTTTTTAGTGCTTTTTGGAAATACTTTAAACTTTTCATCCTTTTAAAGAAGAAATTAAAGTATCTCTTGATTCTGTACATATTAAAAAAGAAATGTTGCCCAATTCTGTGAGCACTTTCACATCATAAAAAGTGTTATGTCAGAATGACAGCTGTTATTTGTGAGAACAGATATCCTTCAACCCTATTTTTAACATGTGCAATAATATGACTTAACTGCCATCAGCTATCATGACTTTGGCCTCCAGTCCAAATCTATTTAATGCAAAATTCTGGGGAGGAGATGGGCTTCATGTGGGGAAGATGAAATTAAGAAATTTGGGTCAGGGAGTGTTCCAAGTTTGGTGGTTCTGTGCCAAAAACAGTCTGCAACTTTCTGCCTAGACTTTACAAATCAACAGCAGCATCTATATTTGGACTTCCAAGCAAAAAAAGAACACAGCATAAATAGTCCTGATATAAGATGGTCAATAATGTCAGTTCACCTAAGCAAATGATCCCCTGATCTCTTCCAAATCCTAATAGGATGTTTCTGACCTTCTCTCTTACGTATTTCTACAGAAACTAGTATTCTTTTTGGTTCTGATTATGACTTACAAACCTGATTTCCTGGATCCTAAGCAATTGCAGCAAGCTTGAAGTTTTTTTAGGTCTGTCTTTCCATGAGGATACTGTATGCTGTATTCAAAATTATAATCATGGAACTGAAATTAATGATGGAGACTCTAGTTTTGCAGAAATGTAGAAAAAATGAAGTAACTAGAGCGGCTCACAGCAGATCAAGACTAACCCGAAGTTCAGAATGGGTATATTGGTAAGGTCTTGTTTACTTCAGGTGTGATGAGAGTATATTTTTAATTTTAAAATAGAAACTACCGTTACATTATATTTTTTGAAACAAACCACTGAAAATTGAGTATTGGACAGTAATCTGCTTTTTCATTCTATCTCCTAATCTCACAGGTTGATAATTACTTTGCAACAACTGCCAAGTCATTAAGAAGTGGAATACTTTTACCTGCCTATACTGATAGAAGGGGAAATCTTTTTATTTTCAGATTTTAAGCATCTCAGCAGTTATATAAGTGCTTTAAACAATTCTGTTGCTACAGCCTACTGGGTGCTTAAAAAACTTGAGCAGCTTAAAATTACTTTTCTGTCTTCTTCATGTGTTGGGGTTTTTGGGGATAATGTCTGTTGTTTCAGTTTGTTTTCCATGCAGTGTAAGACATCTTATGGAATCATTTTACAACTTTGGGTATTTTAGAGAGTATTCCTTCCTGCATCCATTTTTTTCTCAAAATAATTAAAAGAGGGGAGAAATACCAGTATTAAGAAAAAATGCCTTTTAAATGGCACTGTGGACTTAATTTTCAAAGGATGTGGCTAAAAAAATTAATATTTAGGCATAAATGACCAAAATTTGATTTTTATCATCAGAAACGCTGAAAGTAGAGCATCATAGAACATCTGCACTGCGGAGGTGGCAGTGGGTATTGCATAGGGTGACCCGCACGTGCTCAGCTCTGCGTGTATGGAAACTTCAGGGGAACCCCGGCTTGGTTTCCTGGCTGGAGGTTACGCGT
Organism: Aviceda cuculoides; assembly: GCA_035590195.1. NCBI lineage: Eukaryota > Metazoa > Chordata > Aves > Accipitriformes > Accipitridae > Aviceda > Aviceda cuculoides. The sequence goes on from JAVJGG010000061.1 coordinate 12,086,029, forward strand.
GGATGAGCAGAACTGCTCTACAGCCATCCCACAGCCGGTTCCTGCTGGTCACTGCCCTCTCTGAATCTAGCCGACTTAGAGACTGCACGAAAAGCTTGGCAGTACACTGCTCTCAATCTCCAGTATTTGTATATTCTATTTAAATAGACATATTTATAAATTAGGTTCTTCATTTTGTACTTGCTGTGTTGTTTGTTGTTTGTTTTTTTTTTCTGCAAGTCACCACTTTAATGTGGATTTTCAAATCTATGAGTATATTCTGGTAATTTCAGCAAAATTTATTGCTTACTAGTTAAAATGATGTATATTTGGTCATTGCATGGTGGATGAGGTAAAATAAAATGCCCTTGTGGTTGTGGTGTATATTCTAAATGTTTATGTAGGTGTTTTATTTGATAACTGTCATTCTTTTTAAACTATTTAATGGGGTTTTATTGCTTATTTTGCAATCAAATATGGAGACTCAGGTGTACTATGGGACACTCAGGTATGTTGCATATGGTGTCACAGAACCGTATTAGTGTTCCTTAATCATTAAATGTCATAAATTGTGGTCATATATGTTTTAAAATAACACACATGATTATAGGTCAAAAATGCATTAAGAAACTTAAGCATAAATTAAGTGCGTGAAAACATTGCTTAGAAGATCTTGCAGACTCCATTCCATTGTGAACGCTCGTTATTAGTGGTGGGAAAGGATAATTCTTACAGTGCTTTCTGTCTGTGGATTTAAAAAAGGGCTTTACAAAGGACTGTTGTACCTATTTGCAGATGAGAAGATGGAGACAGAAAAGAAGCAATTTATCCAAGGTCACCTGGAAAGCTACTGATATGCTGGAAGGAAAACCAATGAATTCAGAGGTCTGGGCCAGTTCTCTATTCAGGTGCTGTACTGCCTCCTTTGATTCTAACTGTTCCTACCTCCCTGAAGAAAACAAACATCTCCACGGTAGTTTCCAACCAGAATGCGGTAAATATTCTGAGAAAACTTCTGCTATGCATTTCTAGTTTTATTGTTTGCTTCTAGCAACATTGTACTGTTAACCACATCGAGCCTAATTTTTTTTATTAGTTGATATCACTGTAGTTCCAGTGTTGTTTTTTTAAATTAATTGACTTGTTGTATGTTTTTACCAATACAAGTGAAGGTAGTTTAGCCCAAATTTTCTACATTAAAGTTCCTAATATTCTGTCTTTAAAGAGAGAGATGCCTCCTGCTGCAATATATCTCATAATCTGTTTATATAAATAGAAATTGTACCAAAAGCAAAATTAGAGGAAAGACCTTAACTTTACATTAAGTAAACTTCTTATTCAGATTTAAGTTATTAAAAAAAGGAAAAATGAAATTGTTTTTCTTACAATTTTTGACTATACATTTCCGTGAGTGGTATCTTGCTCCTTGGTGAATTCCTAGAACTGCCATTACAAATCTTAACCTCACAAGGTCTGTTTCCTCAAGACAATACTGTTCTTAAGATGACATTAACAAAAACTGCATTTATATTTTAAACTTTCTGATGGAAACATTGCTTGTTAGAGTTAGTTGAAAATCTTTTGACTAATCATTTTCATCTATTTAGTAGAGCTGGTAACTTCTTTTCTTTTAGCTAGTCTCTCAGTCTCCAGGTCTGCTGAGACTGTTCAGCTGTGTCACCTTGTCGCTGACGAGTAGTGTGGATTAATGGGCTTGCAGATGACTTTACTAGGAATAAGGTAAGGTTGTCCCTCTGCGCTGACCGCTCGGCTGCGGTAAGCAGTGTTAGTAAGCCACAAAGATCTGTAGAGTTTCGAACAGGATTTAGTATGCCTAATCGTGATCCCATTGGATTTGACTGACATTTTGTTAATGGCTCCAGTGCAGCAGAAATAAGCCTTTAAGAATCAAACATTTTCTATATTAAAAGGATACCCTTCATATTACTGCAGCCAGCCTAACGATGAGGAATGGCTGTTTTGTGCGCTAAAAGAAGAGATCATGTGAAAAGCAAGGTAACAGCCCAGTGGTTCACCGTATACGCAAGGATTTGCTAAAATGAATAAACACAAACAGATCTAATTCTGGTGCTTTCTAACTTGTGCATACTTTACTTTACAAGTCAATAATATTTTTCAAGACAGACTATGTGTACATTATTTGAAATTGAACAGGTGCCTTTCTTTGTCTGCTTAGAAGTTGGGGTTTTTTTCATGAGACAACGCAATAATATACACAGAAGTGTCTGGGCTGGTTAAAATGTGTACTTTTTCCTGAAATTTGCAGATTACGTATTGTGTATGCTTTGAAAATACTAATGCTAAATTTTTCTATGAAAACATAATGACGTGATGTTTTTTGACATCCAGATAGGACCTTTATTTTCTTTGAAAAACAGGCTTCCTACTTCAGGACTCTGTGTTGTAGTGTGTGCTGCTTATTAATGGAGAAGATCTTAGTCTATTTTCTCTTCTGATATCCAAATATTTGTACATAAATTTCAATCCATAAAATTAATGCAAGAACAACTTTGGTTCCAAGATCACAGTTAGTTACGTGTGTTCAGACTCTTAAATTTTTCATTATAAGTTTATTGTATCTTGTTCCTTATAATTCCTGGCTAAAGTCAGTCATACCACATCATTTCGTATGGCCTTTTCAGAGGTGCTGTTTGTTCTGTCTCAAAGTTTCCTTTTTCGTATTATTCAGTACTGTATATTATCCTGAGATATATTTTCTACAGCAAATTGCCTTTTTAGCATTCTGGTACAATAAATGGCAATAAAATGAGGTGAGTTTTCTAAGTTGTGTAAGAAAATTGTTTCATTGATATTTTTTATTGAAAAAACATTTAATTACTTTTTAAAGCTTTTTTAGTCATCTTGGCAATGTGCAGTGTATAGAAGCTAAGAATATGTAACTCAGGAGAAAATGTGTTGATACTAATTTTGGAAAAAAAAAATCCAGTTATATTCATGTAGAGCCTGAGCGGAGACCAGGGGAGCAAACAGAACACAATTCATTACATACTGGAGAAAATCTGTAGTTGATGTAAATTTTCATAACTCAATTGACTTCAGTGAAGCCACGCTAATTTATAGGAGCTGAATATTTTTTGCAGAGTTGGTGGTATTTGCTTTGTTTACTTAAAAACCAGCTGTGCTTAATATTGAACAGAACAGCAAAATAATGTTCCCTGACCTGTATCCCTGTCCTCGGTGAAGTTCTTCTAGATTTACATTAATCAAACTAGGATCAGAGTCTGGTTCACTATATGCAAAATACTGAGAGGAATATCTATCCCTTTTTTTTTATTCCTTACTGCTTTGAGCCACTTTGTTGGATCAAAGCTAGGTGAAAGCTGAGCTAACCAGATGGTTGGGGATTTCCCTGTGGAAGGCTATCCTGGGGAGACACAGAACTAGAACAGGGGATTACGTGATTGGAGAGGTACTGAAAAGCATTTGGCTACAGTATTGTTGGGCACAGGTTCTTGCAAACTGCCAGGATGACCTGGGGGGGCTGGCATGATGCAGAGCATCCCCAAAGCTGTCCTTTACTGCATTGGGTCCGAGATGGCTGTGGGATTAGTGGATAGAGGAGGGAATGTACCTCCTCTTCTCCTAACTATATGGGGTGCATCTTGGCTTCAATGAAAAATGCAGTCTGTGAATTACAATTTTTACTTGGGAAGCCTGAGTTTTATATTTTCATTTTGAGGAGTACTGTTTTGTATGCAAACCTTCTCAAGCATCAAGTTGAGAGTATTCTCGAAGGTGTGTTACTGCTGCTTCAAGTGCATGGTTTTGCAATTGATTAAACTCTGCTCTCTTGCATGAAAATGTTAGTTCATAGAAAAACCTGTAACATACATTTATAAAATGGCATGTATAACCATGTTGCAGTATATCGCCATTAATTATGTTTCAATTACTATGCAATTTGCGAATTTAGCAAGTGTTACAGAACAAAGAATGTCCTTTTAGTGCCATTGAAAGAAACCTAGGATGTTTCAAGTTATGAATATTGCTGTTTTATTATAATATTCCTACGACTATTTCCAACACCAATAAAGAATTTTTTAGGAGTTCTTCATATTAGTTTCTAATGGTTAAGCTGGCTTACCCATTAAATCTCTAAGTCACAGTATGAATTTAATCTATAATGACCCAAAAACCTTGACTGTGTCTGCCCAAGACACCACCTTGTTCTTCAGGGAACATCATGACAACTGAAATTTTTTAATAGTTTAAGCAAGTAGTTACCACATGCAAATGGATGGCAGCTAACTTTTCAGTCAGAAGCCCATCACAGCTGATTTGATGGTAAATGTCATATTGTGGGATGATACAGAAAAATATATCCAACACAAATTTGACATATTTACAAAAATTTCTTCTCACACCATTTGCATTGTTAAAAATTGTGCCTAAATTTAGATGCAATCAGCCTGCACTTCTGTTGTTTATATGAGTGTAAATTGGCACAGATGTGATGGTCCTACCCTATCTACAATTAACAGAAGAAGAAAGAAATGGATGTTTTGCAATTTGAGTAAATGTAATTTATAAAAGTTGCATAAAAATGTAATCCCTTTGGCTGCTGCAAATATTTAGAGGAAATCTTGGCCACGTGTCTTTCTTGGTGGTGGAAGATCACCCTTAGAATAAGGATTAATGTGCATTTCAATATTTATTCATATGGGTTTTTCGTTTTTAGTTTCAGCACATATCCATAGTCGCTCTCAGTTAAAACATCTGTCTTAATATTAAATGAGAGTGTTTCTGGTTGTTAAGAAAACAGCGTTATGAAATGTGAGGCTAGAATAATCATCTCTCTGATACAGCATTAAGAAATTCCCTGCATGGAGAAAGACAGATTTACACTTGCTTTATCTTATGTGGGTGTAAAAGATAATGGGAGTATAGATCTCTGTAGGATAATAAAATGTATAATTTAGAATCTTTTCATGAGATTAATGCCATACATTTTTTTCTTTTTTTTTTTTTTTTTTTTAGTTCTTGAGATTAATATTTTCATGGGTTACATTTTCCTTATCAAAATAATCAACTGAACAGAATCCAATTACAGGATTTGGGAATTAAAAAAACATTCTTAGGCTTATTGTTTTTAGGAATAAAATTGTTCCATAATAATTTTAGTGTAGGCTCTTAAAACTCAATTTTTTATTCAATTGCCAGGGACTTCTTATTAGGTACATTTTATGATACTGTTTTTCGTTTAGGAATTGATGCTTTCTAGAAATATTGTACATTGTGATAATGAATTGGAAATAAAGAAGAAAAATAGTATGTAAAGAAGGAATGTTTTCTAGTATCAGTGTTAGCACTGGTTACCAACATGCAATAAAAATACAGTAATTTTGTGAGATACTTTGTATTATTAAGCCTATTACCGGATGTTCATACTTCTAAAAATAAAAGCTATTGTGTTAATGAACTCTGTTCAGAGAGACTGAACATCAGAAGCCTCTTAAAGCCCTTTGTTACTGCTTTGTAAGGAATTTTGGGAGGCGGTGTACTTAGGGGTTTGGTTACTAAACTAAACCAGAGGTCACTAGTCCTGGCTCTCCTGAGTGGTTTGGCATTTCAACTCAGTTTCTGTGTTTTAGTTTACTAAGTGAAAGTAAGGGTAGCCGTACAAAGCTGCTTGAAGATCCCAGCTGATCCTGGCAAAAATACAAGTGTTACAGGATGCTGTTCTATAATTTTGTTGCTAGGAGTTAGTGTTCAACATACTTGTTCTAATAAAACCTCATCCTGTTCTTATTTGTCTACTTTGAAATACTGCTTCTTGTTGCGTGAGAATACCCTCAGACAAATGGTTCCTGTGATCATTTTGGCTCTTTAAACTTTGGATTGCTTATTGTCTAATTTTTTTTTAATGCTTTGCAGTTGGATTGGATCCATTTTCTTTTTAACAGATTGAAAATGGTCTCTTTGAGGTTAAACTTTCCCATTCAGTCTATAATTATACCTCTTCTGGAATTTAGTTTTTATTTTCAGGTTGAAGATAATTTCCTTTGTCAGGAAACCATTTAAGGATATCCTCCTATATGCTTTTTACATGCCTTTTATATGTTCATTTAATCTACTCAAATGAAAGAAATGCTTCAGTATTCTCTGGAATTTGATGGGATTTAAACATTTGTTATTGATATCAGCGTGAAGTGTGCTGTGATACTCTTTTCTTAAAATCTTTTGCTGCAGACTCAGAATTTAAGCTATTTATTTTTAGAACTTAGTAGAAGTATTTCTTAAATATCCTTCAGCAGAAGTGGGTGTGTGAAACATGCTGCAAAACTTCAGCGATTCCAGCTGTTGGGAAGTACGTTTTGCTCTGTCCAAGAAAGCATTACTCAATTATTACTCATGTTTCCAAGCTCTGCAGAGTATACTGAGCCTTACTGACAGTATCCTCTCCCATCCACTCTACCTTGCACCATCTTTGTTCATCATGTGACAGCAATAATGCTATTTTAGAAATCAGTGCTTAACAAAATGAACCATTATAATCCTGTTACAGAGAAAAGAAAGGAAGTGAACAGTCTGTTTTGCCACTTAGCAAAGACACTCCTTCATAACCTTCAGCAGTCCTCCTAAGTGAGCACTTTTTTATACTATGCAGCAGATAGTGATGGTTTGCCTTTGATCCTGCCGTGGTTTAACCCCAGCCAGCAACTAAGCACCACGCAGCCGCTCACTCACTCCCCCCCCACCCAGTGGGATGGGGGA
>JAVJGG010000061.1:12095976-12106540 GCA_035590195.1 Aviceda cuculoides
CAATATGCATCTTTCCTGCATTTCCCATGTCATTTTTTTAACATTTGGTTAAAAAAAAAAAAAAGAAAGGTTCCTTACAGACTGTACTCTTTCCCATAGATGAGTAAAAAATTCTTGAGCTGGAAAATCAACTACTTTTCTTCACTGGTGAGAAATATTATACATAGAGCTGCTAAAACCTTGGCATCTGTTATCATGGCAGACTTAAGCATAGTTGCAGTGGGACCCTCAGTGGATTGATCCGTGAACTCTGCTCAGCCCTCCTGAGAGGGCACAGAAGGAAGATTTGAATTACAGTCACAGCCCGTGATCCTGAAGCTGTTCTAGCGTTGAACTTTTTGTCCCGTGTTGTAACTTGTACTAGTGTCAGAAGTCCCATATACCGATTGCAGGTTTTAGGAATACTTTCCCCAGCTCTCTACTCCGTGTTCACTTCCTGCACAGCAAAATGCAGGAGACATCTAATATTGGAAGAAATCCTCCTCTGCAAAGTCCTCATTGGGACAGCTTTTGGTTTTGTACCATAGAAAGTTTTACTAAGTTTTGAGGCACAGTGTTTTTCACAAAGGTATGATAAAATTGGATTGTTGGAAACCTGTAATCAACATCCATCCTAATATTAGTATTTTGATCCAATATTAGTGAATACATATACTTGTTCATACCCACACTGCGTTGCTTTGACTTACTGTAATGCATTAGTGATTTGAGTTGTAGAGAATTACCTCGTGCATGACCTCAGTTTCAGCTTGCGGAGTGCTTAGAAACATTTAATCTGATTTGTCAGATCAATGGAAAGAAGTTTGCATAATGCAGTATAAAGAACGTGCAGTAGTATTACTTAAATCAGATAGAGGATTTACAATTGATTCTTACTTTTTGTTTACTATTTCGGCTTCATTAAGGTCTAATCTCTTTTTAACATTTAAAGAAGGTGCTGTCCATGTTCTGACTTGTTGTTGTCCTGGTTTTATATAGTTATTTCCAATTTTATGCATTCTTACTTTAACTTGTCTTTAGCCTTCTAACTGGGGTACTTCTCTCCATTGTCTGTATTTTAGAAAACTTTGGCTCATAACTTATTCCCCAGGTTAGAAGTTAACTCCTAACAGCCCCACAGTAAGCCAACCAGATGCTGTTTCCTTACCTCCACCCTTGGGAACCAGCTGTATATTGGTGTGTATTAACCATGCAGCATCTGTCAAAATGCTTGCATCCATCCTAACGTGAATATACACCTTTCTTTTATACTCGAGAATGTCCAGAATATTAAATGCTTTGTCTTTATACTTGCTGGCCTAGAGACTAGGGAAACCAATTCAAACAAGCCTGTCTTCACACATACACACATACGTATGTCCATGTCCATGTGCTTTCCCCTAATAACTCACCTAAGAACTGCATCGAGATCATGAACATAACACTGTTTGTTAGTGGTGTGGTAAAAGGTGCTGTGGTATTTAAAATGACTTGAATTCGATGTGCAGTTTGAAAGATAACTGTTCCAGCCAACGATTGGTGTCGATCTGACAGAGGGAAGAGCAATACTTCGTTGACACAGCCAGTTCTTACAGTCCTGTGATATTTTTTTTTCTTCTGTGGTCTTCTACACATCTATGAACTTTTCAAGGATGAGCCTGCTTAGTTTGTGAGATCGTAAGTCATACTCTGTGTGATTCTTACTGAGTTGATCCTTCTGGTTTTAAGGCCAGTATTTATAAGCAATTTGGAAGAAAGTCACATCTATTACAATTCTCATTTTAAAATGGTTTGCGTTTTTTATTATTATGTACTAATAAAGCAAATGCTAAAAAGTCTGTAAAGTATCTCCAAGGGTTCACCAGGGTTTTAGGAGCACAGCTCCGTGTTACATTTAATGTGATGTAACTGCAAGCTGCTCCCAAACCATTCTCCCCCATTTTCCATCTTGATCTGTGCATCCCTTACAGGAGATGACCGTACAGCATCTGGGGGTGATTGTGCATGGGGCAAGGGCAGCACAGGACCACCTTGTTAGTGACAGTTCACTAGTAGCTTGGGTTAAGTACATAAAGCCCTGATCTTAATGTTGCGAACTGCCTTACCTTGGTATGGTGTGAACTGTGGACAGAAAGACAATGAGCCTCTTCTGATTAACTGGGCTGACCTGTTTTTATCTGAAGTGCATCACATCTGTTTAGAGTAGCTTTTCTGTTCTAGCAAATGAAAATCTGTGTTTGTGTATACGTAGCCATAGTGTGTGAGGAAGGAAAGCCGTGTGCAGGGAGGGGAGTACGATCACTACACCAAGTGAGACCGTTCCAAATACCAGCTGGCCTGGTCAGCTCTGCGGCGTGGTGCCACACACTGATTTTCTACGGCAGAAGCAGGCTGAAGATGCAGACCTGTTCCTCAGTTGCAGTTCTTCGCTACCTCACTGTTTTCTGCAGAGCAAACCAATCTACCTGGGGTTATTCAGTGTTACAGGTTACTCCATCATTGTAGCTCGTCTGCTGGTAATGGTGTGCTGCTGCTGGGACCGTGGTCTGCCAGCTCTCTTCTGGGCTAATTCTTCCTTGTCTGCATCAGTGAGGGGTAATGACTGGAAAGAGCTCCCTTTGCCAGCAGCTCGAGCCCTTTTAGATGGACAGTGTGAGCTACAGACACCTTCTGATAGCACATCATGTTTGGAGGCGGTCCTATTCATCCACTGTTAATGCGATGGAGGGGTAACTGTTTCTGAGCACTAATGAAGCCAAACACAGATTTTTCTTTCTTTATAAAAAATCTTTCTTTTTTTTTTTTTTTTTTTTTTTCTGAAGGAAGTATTTCAGTTACATTTTTAAGTTAGTCCCTGATGCCCAATGTAGATTTTGCTTTCCAGCTAAGTATAATTGGTATTTTGCCAGGAGCATAGATATCTGTAAAGTACAGGCTCTGACTTCTTTAAGAGATGCTTTGGGATTGTGTTTATCAGATTCAGGGAAACTATACCATATTAAGTGCTTTTTTTTCCCCTGCCTGAAGGTTGAAAAATTTTTTCTGAAGTACATCAAAACTTGAACATGACAGGGCAATTGCTTTTTTATTTATTTATTCAGTAGTAATCAGTAAACATACTTTCTTGTACACACTCAGCATGTTTTGTATATGCATTTTGGTTTTGTGGAGGTGGATTGCTCTCAGGTTAGAAGCTTCAACACCATTAGTAGGATCTCTTCTTTATTATCTATTGACAGGAACCATATTGACTATGTAGGGTTAGCTAAAGCTGGGACCGAGTATTGGCTCTGGCAGTGTTATTAGTTGTGAGATAGTTGCTTGTTCCTCCAGCTGATACTGACTGGCAGATAGTTTGGCTGTGCACAAGAAAAGCCAATGGTAAAATAGTTTTAGATTTGTATTCAATGATTTATATGGATAAAGCATTACCTTTGCTTTTTCACTTTCACCTGTGAATCCTGCATCCTTTCTGTGCAGCAGAGCAATTGCTGTACAGGAGAGAAGGGGCTGCTTGCTCTCCGGGACAGTCACAGCCTGGAAGCTTTTCCTGGGATGGTGGGAGATGCGGTTTGCAGCCTTTCAGGCTAATGAGGAAATTGAATCAAAGTCTCCCACTACTCGGAAGAGTTTTCTGATCTCCAGGCTACTATGAAAATACACATATCAACATAAGCACCTGTACCTTAGAAGAAAAATTTACCAACTCTGTATTATCCTGGCCACAGGATGTCTTGAACATACCTTGAGATTAGACCCCTCAGCAAACTAGATTTTAGAGCTGCTCAGAGTGGGTAATTCCGAGCTACGCACGGAGGAGAAGCTCGGTAAGTGTTCAGGGAGCTTTAAGGTCAAAAGTAAAGTGCCTGGAAAGCAGAGGCTCATCAGCGGTTGGGAGGCAACTGTGGCAAGGCTGTTGTGGTTGTAGTTTGAGATGTATATAAAGAAATTGTGCCATATAGTATAAACTTCTTTTATAGAAGTTGGGATGTTCCAGTACTGTCTTAAGGGTCACAGGAGAGTGCGTGTTTTACAGTGCGAAATAAGGTGAAGACTAACTAGTTTCAATGACAAGTGCCTTTCAGCAGCCATTATCTCCACTGAGAGGTAGTGAATGGTTCCCAACAATTTGTTGAAATGTTATTTTCTGTGCATCTGAGTACATCGATAGTTGCGGTGCATGTATTTTATTGCTGTGTCTGAGAAAAGTATAACATAATACCAATTATGCAGGAAGATTTTAAAACAACTGTGTGGTTTTCTGCAAGTTTGATAACTTTTTATGCTGTTGACTTAGACAGAATGGTGCTCTGAACAGTCACTTGCCATGTGCCCACAGCCAAAAACCCCAGACAGGTTTTTGTGGGAAAAATCCATGCTCTGTATGTTGGACCAGCAGTTAAATGGGTAGAAGTAAAAGCTTTATGGTGGCTTCTCTGTTGTAGAATGCAATACATTATTCATGACACCAACCTGCCTTGGCAAGCTTAAGTGTATTTCTAGCATTTAACCTCAGATATATATCTAAATCCAAATCCAGAAATTATAATGTGACATAGCATGTACCACTTTGATCCAAGCATATCTTAATAAGCTTCTCACATCTCTGTCAGTCACTAGAGAGGAAGAATGTGAATGGCTAGCCTGAATATTACTAGATTTGAAGTTTATTGGATAAAAAAAAAAAAATCATATTTGGCTGTTGCCTTGCTAGTTCATCTTCATTCCAAATGGTAAACAAGTTGGTAGATGTGAATGAAAAGCCTCCCTAGTATAAATAATAAATGCTTCTTCCAGCTGTACAGAGTGGTTTACATTTTTAAAATTATGCCAGGTTTTTTGTTTTTTTTCTTGCTTTAAATGGATTACATTGTTACATAGTACTATGCTTTTTGCTAGACTCTCTGAAGGTCTTTATCTGTGTTCATAACTGTTGATTTTATATAATTACTAGCATAAAACATCATATGCTGCAAATTAAACTGAACAAACGAAATGAATATTCAGGGAATTCTTAGCAATTTGTAGTATTTTGTATGAGCTCAGTGCAGATGTTTAGGAGTTCTTCAGTTCTTGACAAGTAATAGATGATTTTGTTCAAAATGTCTAAATTCTGAATATATTATGTGTTTTTCTTATTAGGATAATGTTTGTGAATTTATCTTACCTGAATTATAATTATTACATTAAATCCACGCTAATAAAAACAGTAAGTGAAATCAAAATGTATCCCTTCACTCCACACTCCACCCCCCAACATTTCTAACCATACAAATAATTACAGCTGTGTTGTGGCACTGACTTCCATTCCTTTAGGAGTCCTGTATCCCCTCCAGTTTGGTTTCCCCAGTGTGTAACATTCATGTTAGTATATCTTAGGCACAAGACAAAAGTATAAATTAGCTATCCTTCATAAATTCCTTTGAAAATCACAGTATGAATCCTTAAAAAGTTCCAGCTATCACTTAAGAGACAAACACTGACTTTTCTAACACTGAAAATGGTAATGCCTATCAGAAACCAACAAAGTGAAATCTTAGGAGCAAAGATTGAGTTTACCTTGGTTTTTCTTGGCAACTATTGTAGTATACTTCCTTTGCATAGATCTGAGTTGGTCAACAGCGGAAGTAACTCATCTTTATATTTCATAGTAGTGGTATCAGTACATAACGCTGAATATACATACAGGGCATTCGGATAAGATGGTATGGTGGGTCTGCAGCGTATGAAAACAAAAACATGGTCTTTACACATTTTAATAAAGGGCGAAAACAGAATTATTTTCCCAAAGGAGTCAACTTGTATGACCAGCCTTTTCAGAAAGAAGTTCCAGTTGAGGGCCAGAAACTAGTATTTATTGTCTGTCAGCATCCTGTTGAGATATAGTTCAAAACAAAGCATATAAAACCAATGATAAGTTTCTGTGCTGAACTGCTGTTTATTCTTTGGATGAAGTGAAAAGAGGTAAGAGAAAAATGCTGTGTGTTAGAGAATATTTTATGGGAGTCATAAAGTAACCAAGTCATACCAAGCTTCAGCTTTTGCATCGTTTTCCCTTTTTAATGTGAATAAATCTATTGCTAGGTACTAAACCACCGTTCGTAGTTTCTTTCCTGAATTGTCTCTGCTTTAATACATGGATGAAATTCCAGTCAGTTGCCTTCATTTCCTGAATGCATGGTCATATAGTATGACTCTGTATTAAATAGTATCTGCAGATAGAAATTTGATAATGGCACATTAAAGATTATTGTCCCATGGAAGTAAATGGGTATTTGAGCTATCTGTATCACTGGAAGTGTGGTTAAGGCAAAAGTGGAAGTTTTTCAAAGGAGGCAAAGCTTCAGTGATGAATGAAGTTGTCAGAAGGCATTTGATATACAACTGTGTGGTGAATTCAGAGCAGAGATTTGATCTCTGATTTGATTAAATTTCCTTTAAAAGAAAAGGCTGCCTTCTCTCTTTTTTAGGTATACGAAAATCTCGTGAGAAATTGGTCATACTTCCGACTGCAGAATGAGGTGCTTAGCTGCTGTTTTGCGGTATGTGCTGCTCTCTGGACATGTCTTGCCTCAGGCTGTTCCTTCTCAGCTCACCAAGGCATTGCAGCTCTCACAATTTCTTATGCTTCTTTTGAGGGCAAATGTATTTGATCTCTGCTTTGTGCAGTGCAGTGTTCTGGCCCTGTTTCATCAGCAGCAGCTAAATCCTCTTCAGACTCCTTCAAAACCTCAAAGAGTCTTGACACAGCGGAACTTCTGCAGCTGAACTGTGTTGCGCACCAGGAGCGCATCCCGTGCTCTCTACGGCAGCGTTCTGTTTTCCAGCGTGGAGAGGTCTGGAGAAGGAGACAGCTCCTGAGCCATCTCTGAAGAGAGCTCGAGAGTAAGTGCAGGAGTTCCTGCAACCAAGTGCCAATTGTGGAATAAAAACACGCAGTCGATAGACAGTAAAAGAATAGTCACTGAATCTGTGAACTCATTTGGGATGTGGCTCAACAATAGCAGTAAATGGAAGCAGATGATAATCAGCTTCAGCACTGCTGGTGCAGAGGGTAATGAATGAACATTTACTGCTTCTGTTCTGAGAAGCCATACTGAGTTAGCAGCAGCAATTGGGCAGCTTGGCTTTGATTTTATTACAAGTGTCAGGGCTTGTGTCTAGACTGGTGCATTGGCAGCTAATTGATCTCCAGCATTTGATATGCTAATTATTTCTTTCATAATATGCTAATATGTGTACAGTGAAAAAACACCTTTTAAATGCTATGAAGATATCTCAGAGGCATATTTGGAAATGGAAAGTAAGACCTGTAAATCTTGTTTTATATCAGTACAAAATACAAGTGACTGAGTGCTTATAGTTGTGGGAATTTAGCTTAAAAATGGAGGTGTTAAGACAGATACTGTTTAGTCATACGGTGACTGTACAGGGCATGTGTAACAGGCTGTCGCGCAGAGCCCAAACAGCTAGGAAATTGGTGGGGATTAGAGAATATACTACTGTTTTTGCTGCTACTACATGGATTTTTTTTTTTGGTGAGGTCAGTAATCTGGACATCATAGCTTTTATCATCTTTCCTGCAGTTAGAGAATGAAAAACTAAAAGTAGAGAAGTGTAGCTGAGTCACCTCCCAGTTCTCCTCCAGGATAGCACGTACATCTCTACGTTAAGACTACTTCTCCAGGTAACTGAATTACTTGCTGACTCTGTGGATCCCTACCATTTGACTGTTCAAAAGTAGATGTTACTTGTCTGCTTTCTGACATGTGCTTGTATGCTAGATAGTTCATTCCCAAATTTTTTGTCCTTTCCCTTTTTGGTTTTTCTTCACACTCTGGGTACTTTTAAAGTACAGTCTGATGAGTCTCAGTCATTGGCTTTCTGTAGCTCCATGTGGAATTAAAATTGTACATGTTTTTCAGTCTTTGAAAGAAAGGTGCCATCAAGGAGAGTTTTCATGCACGTTTTCTTTTGTCTGTCTCCACTCAGATATTCGAAACATACTTTTATTAAATACATAAAAATGCAAATGTTTTTGAAAGCTATCAAAGCAAGTCTGCAGAAGGATAACTGCTGAGCAGCCTTCCTGGGACCTAGGGCAGAGCTGCCAGAACACATTGGTAACGTCGTGCAGAGCCGGCGGCAGAACCAGCATCTTTACTGACCTTTGGAGATCAGCCATGTTTGGCAATTGAACTATTTAATGTCTTTAAATATTTTGAAAGGAAAACTGCTAGGTTTTCTTCTATACAGACACCTTTTGCATAGACTAATAGGCTGTCCCAGTGCCATTAAGTAGATAGTAATTACATTACTAATGTGTACTTAAAGTTTTAAATAATAGGAAAATGTCTGATCTATATTTGGCTTCAGTCCCTGGCAGCAGATCAGATGAACACCTATCAAGTGTTACAAGTGCATGAGCAAATTCTACAACTGTTACTGGGAACAGATTCCATGTCTGCTGTAATAAGCTTATCTGTATGCTCAAAGCCCTAATCACCCTCTCGTTGAGTAGAGAGGACTGATTTTATCCATGGGGGTATAAGAAACTGATTATACAGCTCTGCAGACCAAACCAACCCAAATAAATCCATCCGTTCATTTTACAGAGGAAAGTTAGTGAACTGATTACTGAAAATTAAGTCAATGAAGCTATACTTACTGAAGACCAAAGCAGTAAGTCAGAATACTTTCTTATGTCAAGAGTTATTATGTACAGTTAAATTCATCCAACTGCAAAATCCTGCAAATGATGTGGAATCACAACAGTGTTCTCAGCAAAGAGGGTTATATTTTTATACTGAAATTTAGCATGTTATATTTAATTTCACTTTGGGCTTCTTCAGAACTGATATAAAGCTGGTGACAAAGTAGAATTTCTCATCTTGACACAAGTGTAAATGATAAAAGGATCTGGTCTCCCATAAATTACATACATTCCTTCTTGTTCTAGCTTACTTTTCAAACATTTAATTCTCTTCACTTGAAAACTGATTTTTTTGAAGCAACAACTATCCTGAATCTCCTTCTTAAACTGGGGTTCTCAAGGGAATAATTTTAATTTAAATTGAAGGATAAAATGTATTTTTGCATCAAAACAAGGACTCCTTGATAGATCTTATTTGTGGCCTTTTACTGCTGGTTCAGGAAATGATTTCCTGGATGCACTCGAACCCTGCAGCAATAGACTGGAGAGTTAATACTCAGAATACATTGTGGGCTTTTTTGTCTTTTAGGCCAAAGAATTACATCTGGTTGAGACCATGTAGTTATACCATAACTGCTCCTTTGAGGCTTCATTGATGAGGCTAAAACCTTTGTCACTTCCATCTATGTGCGAAATACATTACAAATGCCACATAAAATAATGTCTTAATATGCTTACAGATTATTCAAACATAGCACACAGAGGTGTTATTGATACAGCTTTAACCAGGGACATGCTTGAACTGGTGAGATTATTGAAATACAGCTTTAACAAGGGAAATAATGAAAACTTAAAAGTGATCTAAACAATGAAGTGTAGAGACTTCACTGTAAAGAAATTTAACATGCTTCAGAAGTCTCACATGCAGCTAAGTAGACTGTAAACAAATGTGTTTTGTCACTGTTTGTTGAGCTGAATTTATTTTAGCCATGTTGGTGCCTCTTGCATTTGCTTTCTATGAATATTCTAGACAACAGGATTTATGAGTGGGAATGTTCACCAAAAAAATCACAGCATAACCTTTGTAAGCACAACAATAGTCTCTATAAGATACAGCATCCACAGGGAAGATTTGATGTTATAAATTTCATCCTGTCAACAAGAAAAAGAAAACATATCTTTGAAGAATTAAGTCAGATGAGTCAAATTTATGATGCTAAAAATTTGGAAGAAAATTCTAAAAATGACCCATGAATAAGTCAGTGGGGAGGAGGAGAGCTGACAGATAAATGATACTGCATGACACCAGTGAATGGGCAGGAAGAAAGAAATCACAAGTGGAGCATGAATTCCAGATAAGACTCGTGCATAGAAGAGTTAACAAATTAGCAGAAGTATAAAGGGGTTTCAATTAAATGTGGAAAATTGTTCTCCAGAAAGCTAATGTGCAAAATATATGTCCCCTTAATATGACATATATTGGCTTTCAAATATAAACGCGCCCTATTAAAATTATACCAGGTATCGCACGCAGTCACATCATGTCGTGGTTTAACCCCAGCTGGCAGCTCAGCACCACACAGGGGCTCGCTCACTCCCCCCACCCGGTGGGGTGGGCAAGAGCCTTGGAAAAACATGAAACTTGCGGGTTGAGATAAGAACAGTTTAATAGGACACAAAAAGAAGAAAATAATAATAATGATAATAATATGACAGTAATAAAAGAATGAGAATATGCAAAACAAGTGATGCACAATGCAGTTGCTCACCACTTGCTGACCAATGCCCAGTTAGTTCCTGAGCAGTGGCCCCCAGCCAGCCTTCCCCCCAGTTTATATACTGGGCATAACATCCCATGGTATGGAATATTCCTTTGGCCAGTTTGGGTCAGCTGCCCTGGCTGTGTCCCCTCCCAACTTCTTGTGCCCCTCC
>JAVJGG010000061.1:12106640-12116743 GCA_035590195.1 Aviceda cuculoides
TTCTTGTGCCCCTCCAGCTTTCTCACTGGCTGGGCATGAGAAGCTGAAAAGTCCTTGACTTTAGACTAAACACTACTGAGCAACAACTGGAAACATCGGGGTGTTATCGACATTATTCTCATCCTAAATCCAAAACACAACCAACCAGCTACCAGGAAGAAAATTAATTCTATCCTGGCCAAAACCAGGACACATCATTATGCTCAAATGCAAGGTGCTGTTTCCAAAGTATTTGTTATGGAAGCAATGCACACACATCGGCAGTTGGATTAATGGTACTCAATGGATTAATTAGAGGCTGCCACTGCAGCATGCTCAGGACTTTCTGACAGTTCAGTAATGCACCTACGATACATCAGCTTGTGTCCTGTGAAACAGATCATTCCAAAATAATTTTCTCATGTGTGATTTTTAAATAGTACTTGAATTTTTAAACCTCTCTCAACAAATGCTTCCAGATACTCCAGGCTAGCTTCAGACAAATGAGGGACTCTTTCTCTTGCCCAGCCGAGCTTGGAGCTCCCCTGCTTTTCTTATGATGTGTGTTTAAGTTCATTCAACATCTGTTGAGAAATGTATAAAATCTACTGAGTTATTTTTAGCAGACTGGAGCGCTTCTGAATGAAGAGCACTGGGTAAATAAACCATATTATAAAACAATGTATCTTACTAAAAGATCTAAGCTATGATTTCAGCCTAGGTACAAGAACTGCTGAGTTGGCCTTAGACTCGGCAGCTCTATCCTGCGGGGTGGTGACTTACGGCATGCTAACTCAGGGGCTCGTACTCATGTGAGTATTCACTGAGTTTGAATGAGTACAGTTCAGAGATAAATACACCTCCCGTTTTGACATGGTTGCTTTGGACATTATTGTCCCATTTGGCAGTACTCATGATTTTCGATCAAATTGAAAATAAACATCTGCAAGAATGAAAACAATGGCTCAGGAGAATAATGTTAAAGTGAGAGTATATACCTGTTAAGACTCTGAATTTTGAGCTTTGATATTTCCTCTATGTTACTAAATATCTCATAAATTTTGCCCAACCTTCTTAGCACCCACAAAGAACTGTGCTGTAGATAAAAAGTCTTGATGGCAGTTGCTTTTTATGTGGTTCTTACTGGAATAATCTACTTGTCATAATCTGGAGCACTCTGGTTGCTGCTCAGCAAGCCTTTTTTTTTGTCAAAGTTACACTTACGATAAAGATCAAGTCATTTATTCAAGAGTCCCAGAGCTCCAGTCAGCAATGATATACTCATACAAATCTTGCCTTTACGGCAATTGGAGGGAAACTGTGAAGCAAATTTGATATTGTAATGAACCTCAGAGGGCTCCCTCCCTCTGTCTTGCTCTGGAGCAGTGCTTACGCTTGTTCTTATTCTGTTTTACTTTATCTTTGTATATCCTAAATGTCAAGAGCTTGTATCAAATCTATCTAGAAGAAAAAGAAAAAAACCAACCAGTTACCAATAACTAATTCTACACTTGAACTATCTTTCTGACTAAGCAGAAATATTACAACCTCTAACAAGGGTTCCTTAATCATCAGACGAGAAGATGTTTACTTTCCCCAGCAATTAGTTTCATCACTGCTGCATTAACTATCTTTTAGCTTGGAAAATGGAGGAACGAGTTTGGTGATTAAGCCCAATGCAGTATGTTACAAAGCACAACTCTTGAGTTGTAGCGCAGTGGCAAGTAAGTCGGACAAGATTTTAAGAACATTCCCTTTACTTTTCCCTTTATGTTTAGAATATTCCCTTTAGGAGCTTTCATTCATAAACAATATTTTATGTAAGTATGACAGGATGACGCTAAAAATTAAATGTGGATGCAAATTAGTAAATATTATTGCAGCCTAACGTTTGTGGCACTCACGAAAAGGTTAAACGTATTCTTGCAGGAAAAGAAATATTTGCCATTTCTTCATATAGTAGGCAAGAGATTCCAAAATCTCCTGCTTTTAAGAATTTAACTCATCTCTTCACAGCACAGTGATGGCACATCAAGCTAGGGACATCTGTAACTTGTGGCACACTACTGTGCCTGGTACCTTCGCCTTCCCAGCTCAAACAGCTAAGTACTCCTTGGCCACTGCTCTGACTGTGTGGTCTTTGGCACACAACCCAGGATCAGGATTTGAAGTTCCAGTTTCGGTTTTGTAGCATTTCCTTGAGCAGCTCTGACACTAAGCACTTTATCAGATCAAACAACAGAAAAGAAATTCCTTGACTTACTTGACTGTGGTAGCTCAGTGGCTCCGCACTGAATTATTGCCATTGCTCCAGACTAAACCAGCATCATACATAAGCTTGCATGTGTGGGGTAACTTCATAATTTTTGGAAGGTATTTGGTTGCAGTCATTTTACAAGCAGAAAGAAGCTGAAGTGATTCTCTTAGTCTCATCCGTACAATTTTAACAGCCTATGAAATCATATTGTACTTCCATAATCACAGATAAAAATTAGTTTGGTGTATGCTTAAAGATTCACAGAGTTAGTGAAATCATTTATCATTACTATCAACATTTTGGATAGTTTTATGAGAGCTTAGAGTTTGATGTTTAATCCTCAGTTGTTTTTTGGTAATTTCATTTAGAAGGGGTTTAGCTTCTTAAGAACTTCTGTGAAAGTGATCTTTAGTTAAACCTGTGAGGTGTGAAAATCATCTGTCAAAGCAGATGTACAACATGTCTACTGTTAATATCTCTTTGGCCTTTAATCCTATTTTTCCGGTTTGTGTGGGCACTGACAGTTAACTCAAGTTTCAATCAAACCTAGCTGAATAGGATTTCTTCCTGCCCTACAGTCAGCTAGTCAGAAAATCAGTGATTTTTTCACACTATTCACAAACTCATTAGACCTTTGTTCAGACTGGCTGAGGCACAGCAAGGATGTAGAACATGCTTTTTTCATAGTCCAGGATATTTTCCACAGGCTGAAGATTAAGAATTTATGAGCAAAATATTTTCCATTTTATTTGAAAATTAAATGTCTGTAATTTGCAACTGCAAATTTTTGACATGCATTATAGCATGAAAACATTGAAATGGCATCTGTTTCATAAATGAATTACCTTAATGCCATTAATTTCATAATACTTAAACTATTGCTAACCACTTAAATGCAAAGTATTGAACATTTTTACATTGCATTACTGCTATTTTGGTATACGTTTTCTAATGAACATCCATCAGTCTGCAAAGAAAGAAATGTAGTCTGTGACATCATTTCATGATGGCATACTGTGTGAAAGATACTGAACAAAGCAATTAAATATAAAATTACCAGTGAATTCAGGTCTTAGATAATGAAAATATAGATGGGGATAATACCATTACAATTCTGAGTATTTGTATTTTATGTTAGTGGGGAGTTAGCTGGGTACTATAAAACATATAGAAAATGGACAGTCACTTCCCCAAAGATCTTGTAATCTTAAATTATGAAAAGATAACAGGTTAAATCAAAATGGAACTGGGCAAGTGGCAGAAAGGGTAAGGTAAATCTGTTATGAGCATTAAAATCAAACAAGTTTATTTAGATCTACCCCTCTGAAAATATGATTGCAGCGTGGCCAAGTAGAGTTCGTACAATGACAAGTAAATGCATTTTTGACAATTATAATCTGAAAATATTTGGGCTGGTTAACTCTTCTCACGCAGAAGTACCTCTCAGTGCAAATAACCTTACCAGAGCCAGGGGGTGAAATACCCTACACAGGTCAATAGAGGAGCTGCTGTTGATTACAGTAAAGCCAAAATACTTCACGATCTAACTGCCGGTGTAAATAAACAAATCTCCAGATCCGCTATCAGATTTACAGCCTGGCCGCAGGTGTTTTGTCTGAAACGTACTTGGTGCAGAATCCTTAGCAAAAATTACATAACCCTTTATTTTGTAATTTTCTCATGTCAATCTTCTTCCATCTGTTCACATTCTAGTTTCTTGCAAAAAAACTATCTCCACGGACAATGACTTTTTTTTTTCCTTGGCCTACCAGAACTCTACGGAGCCTCTCCATGGATCATTACTTTGTCACACTCATTAGAACTTGAGATGAAACCTATTGAGGTGACTTAACACCATCTCAGAACACCAGGTGCTTTGGCATTTCACATGTCGTATGGGTCAAGACATAATAGCATTTCTAATTGTCAGCCACAGAATGAGACACAAAAATTGTGAGAGGAGGAGGGAAATCCCTGTAGGGAGAACTCAAGGTTATCGCTCCACTTCTGACAGAATTGAAAAACTAACTCACCAACATGAAAGACTGAGCTTCTTCTATAGTACTGTTCTCTAATGGAAAGGCACTGAAAGTTGTTCTGCCTTTTGTCCTAGATTTCTAATCTCTCATATATTCTTTTCTTTCTTTCTTTGTCACAAGGCGGATACATTACATTCTAATCTGTGAATTCTAGCTCTAAATCCAAGTGTGTATTTCTGGCATCGTGACTGCAAAAATATATTTAATTTAACATATGTATGTGAGTGCGTGTGTGCATCTAGTACACACATGCGGTAATATAAATGACTGATTCAAACATGTATTTGTGGTTTATGTAACGGTATTGTAGAAAGAAAACAGAACTTTCCAATACCATAATGACAGTGAACCATCTGGTCAAAGGACACAATTTCCTTGCCAGCAACAGGGAAACTATTCACCTGCAACTGGACTTTAAAGTTTGTAAGACTAAAAGGATTTCACGGGACTCATGTAAGCTTATTGACTCCAGAAACCCACCAAAGCAGGCCCAAAGTGGAGTAATTATCCATACTGCAGTATTTGGAGGTGTAACAGGTGGTAATTCATCCTGCTCTTGTACAAAGCACTGAGACACCTGAAATGGAGTTTAATAACTGTGTATCGCAGCGGCCGGACTGAAGGCTACAGTCCATGTGGGAAGTGGTGCTAATGGAGTTGTAGCGAGGAAATGCATCTCACTTACTACAGAAAGAAGTGCAATATTAGGTCTTTTCACAGTAGCATCTTATTTTGCAAAACCACCAGATCTAAGTGGACTAAGAGTTTTGAAAAGAAACTTGAACAATAAGTACCCAGTTCTGAACATGTAAATCGTTTGATGCATTGCAGTATCTTTTATATATATGCAGACTTTAAAATATATTGACATGTATTTTGCATATCTCTAGCCAAATTCTGGGGTTTGTATTGCACTTGGAATCGGGCAAAATTCTTCAAACTTCAGGGAGATATGCATTAATAAGAATTGACTAAGGAAGGTGAAGGCCTCAGGGTTTTTTCCATGCGACTAACCTATTTCACTTCTGGAAGGTATTTCTAAGCCTGGCATTTTGGGCTAAATGTCTGTAGAGTACCAGGAACATAATAGGCCCTGCAGTGGCTGTTTTACTGGTTGATGATTCGTATCAGGATGATAGGCAGCTTGTGTGTATTCCTGGAAAAGTCTCCTATTCCTGTCCTTTAGTCACCGGCAGCATATGGGAATGCTGGAGGCAGTAAATTCTCTTTCAAGTATGTGATGTTCTTTGAAAGTTCCTGCAGTGAATCTCTGACAAAGTTAGTTTTTACAGTGAGTACCTCTACAGTAAGTTCTGTTTTCCTTCTCCTAGAAGGAAGATCATCCTAATTAATGATTTTCAGAAAAGTAATGTATCATTTAGATGATCTAGAGAAATTCTGAATTTATTGAGATCAATGGCAAAAATCCTGCTGACTTAAAAGGGAGTACATTTTTCATTTATGATTATCATAGAGCAGCCTAGGATATGGAAAGAAATTATTGAAAGATTTCAATAATTTCAATCATTTCAAATGATTGACTCTCTTAATGATTGATTTCTTCTAATATTCTATCTGTATTTTATCCATAAAAGCTATAGATGGGAATATGAAGAACTTCTAAAGTATGTTCAACAAAATCCTAATGCTGCAATATCCCTGGATGCTGTGACTTTTAACTTCTGTAGGCAAACCCAAGTTTCATATTTCTTTTCCTGTAACTGGTTAATTGGCTCTCTTACCCCCTAAGTTTCCTGATACTAACACTTGCCAGATACCAAGTTTCTTGAAACATGCTTAAAAATTTTGGAGTTCAGTTTTGTGGCACATCTCTAATCAGTAGCCAGGAGACTTTTACGCAGTCAGAAGTAGGCTTGATATTAAAGATTAAGTAAAGAGTGTGTTCGTATCTGATTACTTCAGCAAACATGTTAAGGAGGATACTGAAGGAAGTTCATCGTTTCAGGCTTCACTGCTGGTGAATAGCTCTATTGTTTTGCTAGAATTGTTACAATACAAGTGAAATTGGTCTTTTTTGATAAGGTGATGCATTACTCAAATTAATATTATTTTTTTTAACTTCTGGGAGTTATAAATGGCAGCCCAAGTAGCATTTTCTTAGAAGCAAATGGATTAAATAAACTAGTATAACCTAGATAATATAAACACTAGTCTGATACAAATAATAAGCATCAGGTGAGACTATGTCCCATTGTGATGCGCAGACATACAGGAACAGGCAATTTCTGCCTGGTGAGAGTTTATAATCTGAGGAAGGCTAGAGAGGAAAGGGAATAGTATGTTCATTTTATAAACTGAGAAATGAGGTGTAGAGAAATGAAAGATAATTTTTTCAAATGTCCCTAGGGCCAGGCTGTAAAATTTATGTACTTACTGACAAAGTTGGGCAGTTAGCACTTCTGAAAATTTCACTAGGCAATTAAATGTTTAACTTCCATTACAGTAAGACCCAAATTTCTAAATCACTTATGAAAAGGATCTAAACCTGGATCTGTAGGTCTGGGCTAAGTTGAGCCTTTCAGATAATTAGGCCAATATTTCACTGAACATCTGGACAATAACGAGTGGAACAAAATCAAAGTATCAAAAAAAAAAAAGAAGCCTGTCTTGCATCTAAAGTCACTTGCACACTGCCTTTCATGTGATGAAGCGACACTTTAAAAATTAGGCACAGTCTCCTAATTTATTTAGAAGTTTTTGCAAGATTGTGTTAGTGATAGGGGCCAGAGAGAAGTGTGTTAGCAAAGTTTTATGTCAGATCTCCTGAATCCCAGACCTTCATCTTAAACACAAAAACTTTATATTATTGAGAATCCAAATGCATTTTACATAAGTACTGAAGTTCCAGTATTAGCTATTACAGTTGCGCATCAAAGACAGATAGCAACTAGCATGCAAATGCTGTTTCCAAAGAGAATAAAGCCCTTTTGAAGGCAGTAGAAACTGTCGAAGTTAAATTAAAAATTAAAAATGCATTCTGTGGGCTGCAGAGATACTAGGCTGCCTGACAGCCACAGAGCCAGGAAGTTTTAAAAACCTCTCAAATGCAATAGTAAGTTATCTGTCCTTGCTGTGCTTCCCCCCTACCCCAATCAACTTTCATGCTACAGTGGAATATAGTCACTGTGCCTATGAACTGTTCATCTTGGTCATAAGGAAAAAAACTCCTCCTGTTTTAAACATCTCAAATTATCGAGTATTCAGTTTGCTTATGGCTTAACATGTGATATATTGGTGTAGCAATTATAGACTTTCTCAATTTTTTAATGATTTATTATTTGTGATAATGTACTGCTGCATGCTAGTCATTCAAAAAGAAGACTGATATGGCCTTCAACATGAAAAAACACTGGCTACAGTCACAATCAGTGTTTCAATAAATTATTGCATGCATTAAATTTAGGTCTGAGAATCTAGAATTGAGGTAAAGTGGGGTAATTTGTATTGTTTGGGGTTTTTTTTTTTTTTTTTTTTGAAAGCACTGAAGTACCATAGAAAAATACTAAGGATGTTAAGAAGGATGATGGATAATACCTGCCTTTCTCCATGTCTGTCTGCCCTTCCTCTGCATTTATGCCCCCATTGTGCAGTAACTGACTTTTCTAAGTGTCTTTGTTGGGATTTTTTTTCCTGTTTTACTGACCTCCCCTGTCAAAAAGAAACAGTATACCAATAAAGGACAATACTTTTGTTGTCATGAGCAATTTGCCACCATCTACTTTACAGAACTTTTAAAGTCAGATGTCTATTGCTTGCTGCTGCTTGTATTATTTCTCAGCTTGCCTGAATAAGAGATTATGACAAAAATCTATCTATAATTAAGCAAAATCTTCAAACTATACATTGCTTGAATTTAAAAAGAAGCAATGCCTTTCTCAGTGTCATGCGTTGAGTCAAAATCTGTTTGGGAATAGCTCTGAATTGTAAAGTGGGTTTTAAAATCAGGATCAGGATTTTGAAGTTTATTTTTAAGTAATGTAAGGTTATTTTCATCACAATTCATATTATAGAGGATGGAATCAAGCTGTATAATAGCAATAAGATTACTGTTGCCCTACAGTAGGGTGACAGACGTTAAGGACAGGCAAAGCCAGCATTTTACAATTATTTTATATTTATGAGCTATAGTGTGATATGGATGTGACTGAATAATGTTACATGTAGAGCAAAAATTTTGGTATGTTATTGCATGTAGGCTTTAACATTTCTTGGACTTGCGTGGACTGGAAAGACACTGCGTTGACAGGCAAGTTGTTCCTAGTGTATGTGCATGGTCCTTCTCATTGCAGCATCCTGAATTTTGATCAGCAAAATGATTAAGCAATGATATCTTGTTGATTTCAACGGGAGTTAAATGTCTAACCAGGAATTAGTCAGAGCCTCTGTACTTGAGTGGGTACGTCTTTTTCATTCAACCGGGAAGTAGTACAACCTCTTGAGACCTGCTTTCCAGACAAAAGGAGTTCAGACAGAAATTGGAGCTTCTAGTTGCTTATCGAACTCTGTCCGTCCTCTGTGTTCTCTCCCCTTGAGTAAGCAATATGAGCTGCATCTCTCACTTGGTGTGGCTTAACAGCATCTGCAGGTGGCTTTGACTAACATGACTTTCAAACAGGACATTGCTGGAGGAGTTGAACAAATAAACTGGACTTCCTGAAACAATCAGAATTAACTATCACTGTAATACACACTCCTTGAAACTTGCTAACTCATTCTGTAACAAAGCAGTTCACATGTTGACTGAAAAAGAGCTAAAAAATCTTTTAAATTACATATTCTTTATTCCTTATTTTTGTTCATTATTATTAAAATTTATGTATTTCATAGTAAGAGCTACTCACCCCATGGTGAAATGTCTTTAATTTCCATAGATAACCTTTCTAAAAATCTAAAATTCTACTCAAAGGTTTTAGAGTCCTAAGAGCAGCCTCTGCTGATGCATGAGGAAATTGTTTCTCTATTTTTCCAGTAGAGGTAACAGTTTTCATTGCATATGCGTAAGAAGTTTGCAAGAACTGTTCGTTTGATGTTTTTATGGCACTTGGAAAAATGTACAAGCCTTCACAGATTATGAAGTGATTGTGATCAGCATTAAAAATACTGGATACCATGAACAATATAGCTAAAACCACAATGGTCTTAGGGTCCAATGAGAGTCTTATGGTACTCTAGAAAAATTTCTGAAGCTCCTTCTCAAAATGTCCCTGTCCCTTTCCCCTCCATCACAAATTTGAAAACTGATCTATAACTGGAACTGTATCTCATTTTTGTGACAACGTTATCTTTTAGCTCAAATAGCCAGTGGGCCCAGGCCAACGGTATCCCGGGCTGCATTAGCGGGAGCGTAGCCAGTCGGGCGAGGGGAAGCGATGATCCCCCTTGCTTGGCACTGGTTGGATCACGTCCAGGTACTGTGTATTCCAGTTTCAACACCCCCACTGCCCCAGTACCAGGCAGACATGGACCGGCTGCAGCGAATTCGGCAGAGGAGACCGTCGGGACGCAGCCAGGCTCTTCCCTGGGGCCTGCGGTGGGAGGACGAGGGGGCCCTTCAAGCTGAAGCAGGAGAGGTTCACACCGGCCACAGGGTGAAGCTTCTTCCCCGTGGGGACGCCGGACCAGGGGCACAGGCCGCCCGGGGAGGCTGTGCAGCTCCCATCCCTGCCGCTTTCCAGGACCCGACCGGACAGAGCCCTCAGCCGCCCGCTCCGTCGCCGCTTCCCGGCCGCAGGCTGGACTGGAGACCCCCCGGGCTGCCCTCCTCCAGCCCGGGCTGCCCTCCTCCAGCCCGGGCTGCCCTCCTCCAG
>JAVJGG010000061.1:12124783-12139843 GCA_035590195.1 Aviceda cuculoides
AAAAAAAAAATTAAATTAAAACTCCCCAAATGAACAGCAGCTGTGAGAAAATTTCTTTGTTAAACACTTGGTCCTGTTGTATACACAGTATCAGAAAGATTAAAACAAAGCAACAAATGCTTAATGCAATCATACACTGCTATATTTCGTTTTATTTATTAAATATTCAGAATATTAATGTTGCAGCTATTTCTATTCCCACTCTTAATGCTACAGTGTGCAAATTCATCAGTGATCTGAATAATGCCTTAAATTAAATCCTTTGAGCTAGATTGCTGGTAACTAGCAATGTGGCCACTGAAGTTACAGAAAAGGATAGAATCAGCTAGCTCTGTTTTATGAGCAGTCAAAAAGGAGTTTGCTGAAAGTCGACCAAGTATAATTGCTTTGATTTGTTTAATTTTTTTTTAATTGAAGCTGAATTGACTATACCCCTTAGCAGTTTACTGGTTTTCCCCCTTCCTTTCCTCTTTATCCCCAGAATAGTAAGAATGTTAGTCCTCAAGGCCTGGAACAGACCAAGGAAAGTGTGTGTATGGGGGTGAGGGGACCAACAACTATGGGCACTAGAGTGCTTGTGTGTCTGTCAGGATCTTCTATAATTTGGCCTGCTATGGAGAACTCTGTCCAGACTGAATTCTGCAGCTTTTCAGTATGTAACACATTTTTAGAGTAGCAGAGTCTGTCAGTCGTTCGGAATTTGATATCTACTTTGAAGATGAGTCTGAAGTCAAAGGGACAAACTCTAAATCAGACATTTGGTTTCTTGTTAAATATGTAGGTAAATAACTGTCCTAATGCAAATGCTAATAAAGTTTGATTATTAGTACTGCCAACAGAAAACATTCATGAGGTTAAGTCCTTTCTGAATACTGAAAAAAAACCCGAAGGATTTTGAATCTTGCGTTTCTGATTAACATCTCATTAAGCTATTGCCTATGAATTGTGTGGCTCTTATCTTCACATTTTTTTCTCTACCTGTTCTTTGTGTAAATATACATATACTAAAAATATACTGTAACGAGTAGCAGGAAATAGCCTTTCTCTGGGACTCCCAGGCTCACAACGGGGCAATGAAAAATTAGTTTTGTCCTGATACTGATTTTAGTAGATACTTATCTGTGACATAAGTGACAGAATGGTAAATTCGGAATCCTAATACACTCTGCATAGCAGATGCTCCAGCTCACTATTAAGTGGCTGGCAGCTTTTCTGTAACTCTCATGTCATTTGGCTGTACTATGCTTGGTTCTGTCCTATCCTGTCAGTTTTGTGTTAGTGTGATCACACAAAATGTGTGATTTCTGTCCTTGCGTAGTGGGTGGAGCAAGCAAACGCTTTTAGGCTTATGCACCAGTTTGAATTAGTCATTTGGTAGAACCAGAAGAAGCCTGTGTATTTAGATCCCAAGATCGCATCTTACAGGCCCTGCAGACAATTGTTGAAGGGCTGCAGTTGCAGTTTAATCTATAGCCATAAAGCTTTTGGCGTAATCTTACACATCTATGCAATTCTTGCCGAAGTTGTCCTGTGCCAAGTTTGCAAAATGGCTCCTAAATTAGCCTTAACATTTAAGGCTGCCTTCCTGCTCTACTGCATGGGGGCAGGGTTAGTTATGTATAGCCTTTGCGTGATGGTATACAGTCACTACTGTTTGCTTTGAATTGTTTTGGTCCATTTCAGATTGGAGCTTTTAACTGTTCCATAGAATATCTTGTTCAAAGTAGCCCTTCTAGAAACTTGTTCGTCTCTGTGACCTAGCTCTGCACTCCTTCTAGCAGTGTGGCTGGGGGGGAGGGTCTTCAAGTTTGAAGAAGAAAATGCTGAAATAATCTTCTCAACTAATCCTAACTCTTGTGTGCCTAAAGGACACAGTAGGAGGAAGATTTGATGCAACTCAAGCCTTCGTTGGGGAGATGAGCCAGTTCAATATATGGGACAGGGTCTTAAAAGCTGAAGACATCATGAATATTGCTAACTGCTCTACCAACATGCCTGGCAACATCATACCCTGGGTTGACAACAACGTTGATGTGTTTGGAGGTGCTACTAAATGGCCTGTGGAGACATGTGAAGAGCGTCTGCTAGATTTATAGCTGCAATTGTTTCCCATTCAAGTGCCCCCTTTAGCAGGACAATATTCTGTGGAATCTAAAGCACTTATTTTTCTCTCTGCCCTTCTCCAATCTTAACTCCTCAAAAGAATAAAAAAAAATGAGTAAACTGCCTCAGTGCAAAGATAGCTGCTAGTTTGGGGCATTGAGCCTGACAATGAAAGAAGCACTTCTTGGCTAGATCAGCCCTTGCTTTCTTATGGCCTGATCCAAAAATTTGCTTTGGCCTGCAGCAGCGTTTTGGTTAGGCCTGAGTTTATTTCATCAGTCCTGCCAGGGAAGGGGAACAGCCATGCACGTGTTAACTACAGTCCTCCTTTCAACAATGTGCAGTGCTGACAAAGTGATAAGATGAAGAGGTTAAATGTGAATCCTTCCTTCCAGTCTATCGTCTCCCCTTTGAATTTAAGCCATTCTTTTTTAGCCCTTTTTAAAGAAATCACTTAATCCTTACACTACAGTGGTTATGGTGCAACTATGGGTAAAGCAGAACGGCCACTGTCTGAGTGCAAGGGTCTTGCTTTTTAATTTGCAGATTAGAAATCCTTATTTTATGATAAGGAGGCAATGTGTTTGAGACATGCTATTCTAGTTCAATTTGAAGAAATGGGCTGTGTAATCAGCATAGCTCTGTTGAAATAGAGATGCTTCAGGTAAGGTTCTGTCCCAACGCCTGTCTCGCTAGCCAGGATCCCAGCGTAGATGGATGGATGAAAGATTGTATTTGTATTTTCCGTAGGCTGAATGTACTGAATTCATAGTGACCTGGCTTGTAAACTTTTCTCTATTGTTTCTCTTGCTTTAGTCAATGTCTTTATTTTTTTAAATATACAAGCTGTGATTAAGTGAATTTCTGTTTTGTTTTGCTTTGAAAGGCCTTCTTATGAGCAAGTGCCAAAGTTCAGTTTCTGCTTGCTGAGAATCGCTCTACATTTTTTCAGCATAAGTCTTCTGCACTGTTTTCTATGTTATTATAATGGTCCTATGTAATATGAAAATGTGCTGTTTTTTCAATTCTTGTTGACTGTCTCTTCTGTAAGCGCTGGGCTGACTAATATATTTTTTTATCATTTTCTCTCAATATTTTGCAAACAGTGTTGCTGTTTCCTTGGCATTGATGTGACTACTTGGTTTGTGGCTCGCAGATAGCAAATGCACTGTACTGGGAAAGAGTTAATAGTTTTGTTATTTAAAAGAAAAAGGATTTAAAGGGGGGAGGGGAAATTTATAAAGCTAAATATCATATTTTATTTTTCATATGTTTGAATTGTAAGAATAATATGGTGACAGTCCCATTTGTAGGATAAAGTTAGATATTTCCATTAATATGTAGTATGCTGTTCTTAAAAGAAAATTCTTATAATGAACTTTTAATTAAAATGCACTGCAAAATGAGTCTTTTAATTCCTTTATAGTCACACAAGACACTAAATGTTCTCTTTCATAGCTGCTATGAGTTCAGCTACTGTCTCTCTAGACTGATAGAAGTACAGTCCTATAAGAGTTATCTTTATTCCCTAAGTGTCTTAAATCACAGTCTTCAACCAAAAGTGGCTTGGGGGGGTGTGTGTGTGCGTGAAACCACCAGTGGGGAGAGGGTCTCCACATTTGGATGTGGCGGAGTGTCTAAAGCTTAGGCTCAGACCTGCCTCCTACCACTCATAGGTGCTAGTCCATGGCATGGCCTGGGATACAGCAGTTTCACTGGAGTGGGATGGAACCCAGAATATATATTCATATTTATTTTTACAGTTGTGAGAAGCTGAAAGTATGACACCTTCTGGGTGAAAGTACTGGTTGTAGACAAACCAGTGCGAAAAGAACTGTTTAACGATGAGGTGACTTGTTGAAATGTGACAGCAGAGGCGCTACGCTGGTGCAAGTTGTGAAGTGCAGTGTCCGTGGGGTCTGGTAGTAAACCAGCTGGTCTGCTTGGTAAACTAACAAGTTGATAGTGTTCTCTGTAAGAGAACAACCAGCGGGGGCAGAAATGTTTGTCCAGCTCTGACGTCCTTCTCTGGCCATGGAGTGTTTGAGGTTTCTATGAAACATTACACAACTTGATTTCAAGTGTTCTCATTCTGATTGGCTTTAAAACAGCCACCACCACCCCTGCCCCGAGACTTACAACAGTATTTTCCCTGCCCTAAGGAAAAAAAACCAAAAAGACCAACAATATCCAAAGAATCTGTCAGAGAGTGCAAAATTCTCATCTCACGTGAGCTGGAGATTGGCAGAGGCATCAGCCCCTCCAGTCAATCCACCTTTCTTTGTCAGCTTTTTTTCAAAGTAAACTGAAGGACCCGAAGTCCAGAGTTCTCTGGGCCAAGGTCTGCCCTTTCAGGAAATAGCTTTTGCATATTTCACTCTCTTCTTAAAAGGTGCAATGGTGAAATTGTCTTTGGGCGCTTTCCTGTCCAGCTAGGAGCCTGTGCGTGGATGTGGTCTATCATTTTAAACACTAATTCAGTGTTTGGATTCATTTATTGGTTGAGGGAAGTAGATGCTCTTCACCCTTCAGTTGGCCACATTGATCTTTAGAGTTATTTAAGCACACTCCCAATCTTAGGTCTGTCTTTAGCACTGACTTTAATAACAAACACCTGAGTAGGAAGCCCCACCTTCATGGGGAGGTGTTTGTGGGTGGGGGGGTGTAATTTTTTTGTGCATAGTGAGAACACCTGGTCTGGGGGCTGTTGTTAGGCTGGTGCTGCCGAGTGGCTGGCTGCTTGTTTTCTTGGGTTCTGCTCAGGCTGTCTGAAGGAGGAGTGTGACAGAACTTCTCTTCAGTGTGGAGATCAATACTCAAAGTTGGTTTTCTGCTAAGGTATGTCAAGGTGTACAGGTGAGAAGGTGTTTGGGGACATTCATCCTGTTGCAACCTGACCTAGAGCTGGGATGGATCTTTTTTTCTAAAGACTTAGTCCTCTGGGTTTGGGTTGGCTTGGTTTTTACTGATTATGTAACCAAGATGGTAGGGATTTGGGGGGAGGGTTTGGGGTTTATTTTTTTTAGACACCAACTCTTTAGTAAAAGCCAAAGCGAAGGAGTATATATTCTGTTGAAAAGGGTTTTATTATTATTTTTTTACTATATAAGTTCTTTTTTTTTTTTGTGCAATAGTACCTTTTTCATAAAAAAGAAAAGATGTGTATTGATTTTTGTACCTTTATCTTGAGATGAAAAGCTATGACCGTTATTCTGCTGCTCCACATTCTGGGAGTCACATGTTTTATGTGCATATATAAGCAGATGGCAAAACAGGAGTAAATATTACCATATTCCAGCATCTATACTGTTTATGGAGCGTGGAAGTGACAAGACAACCTTCAGTTCCCAAACTGCTCTGAATACACAGAAGTAATAACTTACGGAAAGCTGACTGACAGCTACAGCACTTGGAACGTGCAGTAATGCAGATTTCTAGAAAATCTGTTTCTGTTTAAAAACAGACAGGGCTGGGACTCCTGAAAGCGGTATCAGGGATCCTAACAAGTCAGTGTCTTGCGAGCTGTGACCTGGCTAGGTCTCCAGGTGACTTCTTGGGTGTGAATGCTGTTCGGTTTCTGTGTGGCACTGTTCTGTTTGTATATACTTGATGCATTTAATGGCTGTTGAGCAACGAAGGCTCTAGCGTTTGGTATGTTTAAATCCAGGTTATGTTTCTTCAAAGACAAGTCTTTTTGACTAACTGGCTGGCCGTTAGAAAATGTAGATCATATCATGCATTTGATATTTGCTTGAGGGCACTTGCTGTCTAACTGGAACTGAGTGTTGCTGAGGGGAGGAGGACCACCTCTGTGCCTCTGGGATCCTGTTGTGAACGGGAGACTGACTCCCTCGTGCAGATGACTTTCTGCTGGGTGATGCTTGCTCATTAAACTGTTAGTTTAGGTCTCAGAAATGCAAGGAAGACCACAGAAATTCTTGCCAGTAAAGTTCTACCCTCATTTTTACACACACTTCCCCAGTGTTTGAATACACAAGACTGCCAGGGAGAAGCTGATTCTGTTTTGCTCCAGAGAGCTGGTTTCCCTCAGGCCTTTCCTAAAGGTGAAATGCAGGCCAGTAGCAAAGCTAATGCTTTGTATTAGGTGTTTAAAGCTGGCACTTTCTCAATCAAGGTATTTTGTTCTAAAAAAATGTTTATATAACTACAGAGTAGACTTATTTCTTGTTTGCTAATGTATAAGGATTCTTCATCCAGCTGACTTCAGTTATCCAGGCTGGGAGGGGGGATCAGCCACCTTCTGTTGCATCATCCTTGGGGGGACCTGGTTCTTGCTAGGTGTGCAGATACAGGAGAAAGTGGCCTGGCTGAGGCTTTTATTACAGATGATCCCTTCATGCCACTGTAGGAATCTGAGGCTAGGCACAGCAAGGACCCTGCTGAAACAGAGATCTGCTGATGGAGAGAGTCAGGTACCATCAAGCTCACTGCAGAAATGGAAGGTTTGTATTGGTAGCCATGGAATCTGGGGGTTTTGAAGGTGTTGCAGGATTTTTCCAGAGATATTTTGCCAAAATGTCCTTTTTTTTTTCCTCCTTCCACAAAATAAAAGCTGGACCTTGATAATGTTCATGGTTTAGCTGTGAGGCTTAAATAATATATGAGTTTTACAGAGCTAAAAATATTCTGAAAATAATTGAATTAATTGCACCCCTGGCTATAGCTGTTTCTAGAAGGCTGCGCTTGGAAAAGTATATATTTGGACAAGGAGTTCAAAGGTCCATTTCTTTCTCCACAGGAGGGATGGGCTGATGGTTTGGCAAAGCTTCAGATACAGAAGCTCCCTGATGGCTTGATGCCACCGAGATAAATAGTTTTATTTATTAAAGATGCTTTGGCGTTTCACCTGAGGTGGCTCCCAGCACATGTTTGTCCAAGCAGTTTAGCTCCTAGCGGTGCTGTTCCCAGGTGCTCCTGCCATGTAAAAGATTCCGAGCAGTCATCTTTGCGGTATCAACTTGTTCCCTCACTGCCAGTCAGCTTGTACTGAATCACAGGAAGCAGAGCTTACCTCGCAAAGGGTGGTCTTGAGCATCTGTGGCACGGTGTGTGCTTTTCTTCTGTGCTAAAAGATGTTTGCAAGAGGTTCGCCCTGGTTTTTAGATCACTAAGCTGTTCCCACCAGAGGTTCTGAAGTGCTTATTAAGAATAAGTATTCAGAAAGGTAACTGAATGACTATTTCTTCGGAGGGTTTAGGTGGTAAGGTACTAGATGCTCTTTTCCTTTGTGTCTTTCAAAACACTTAAACCAGCTTATGAGTAGCTTAAAATCCTTATGCTACTGCAACAGAGTTGGTCACCTAGGCTTATCTCCACAACAGAAGATTGCTTTCCTGACCTCACCAAACAAAAGGAAACCTATTTAAAGGGCAACCTCATGTGTTAAAAAGAGTATGCTAAAACCTTCTGGGTAACAACACTAGCTAAGCAGGTGATTTATAACTTCTCTATTTTTCTATCATACCTGGTGTTCACTGCTGATTTGCAGGGGAGCCCTGCCATGCCATCGTGCTGTGGTCCGAAACGTGGCTATTTTTTCTGCAACAGGAGCCAATTGTTTTTCCTCCCATTTCAGAGGGCACAGAGCAGGCAGTTGCTTCCTCCCTGGTGCAGAGCTGGGGAGAGATTGTCCTGTGCAGCCTTCATCTATCTCTGCAACTGAAAGGGTCTGGGAGAAATGATCTGCACTATCTCTTAATTTCATGGGAGATTTCCCTGTGGGAGATATTTGTGTCTGACTAAACAGGACAGACCTAGATTTACTTTCCAGGGATGGTGTAGCTCACAGGAATGTGCTGTGTTTTAGGCTAGAGTTTCTCTTTTTAACTTTTCTGCTTTCTTTATGGCAAATTATAAATGGTTGATAAACACCTATAATAAAATACAGATATGCATTGGCAAATCATCCTTTTTTCCATTAAAGAAAGCTGTTACTTACTGTGTAGAGAGTACATATCCTCCTAAGAGATCAAATTATTTATAGCAGTGCATTAATTAGCTTTTTCAAGGCTTCTAAGGTCTTGGAGATACTTCCAGCTCTAGGCATAATTGCAGTAGGTAAATACCTCTCTGCATCAAGTATAATTTAATGTAACTGGAAAACAACTGTCAGTATGTGCTTTGAACTTTTGGCCTGTTGGGGGCTCTTGTCAAGTGCAAAATTAGCACCTACAAGGCTTTTGCAAGGGAGTGATCAGAACTTGCTAGTTGGGTGACTATGGTGGCCACAGATACCAGGACAATTAAGGGTGCTTCCAAGGCTGGTTTGATCACCAGTTTTGCTTGTATATATCTGTGCTGTCATCTTAATTCTGAGGCTGTACTAGCGCTCTCGCTCACCCATCATGACTCTCATTTTGGTCTCGGTAAACAGCAGATCTAGCTCCGCTCTCATGTTCGTCAGCAGCTCCGGTGCTTTTTCTAGTGGCTCTTCTGCTCTTTACTGAGATCCATGCTTTGTGCGTTCCACTTCTTGAATTTTTGTGTGTCTGTTCACAAGTATTTGGCATTGTTCAAATGTGCTGCTATGGTTACTCAGGCACCACTGACTGCACAGGTCAGCTTGGAAGAGCTTTAAACAAAGTAGTTGGGACAGAATGGAGCTGTTGCTTCTTAATTTAAGACCTGGCACATCAGCTCGAACAACTTACATAGAGGATAATGTCTTTCTTTTTTTCCCTGCGCTTGGGATTTGGAAAAAACATAAGAAAAATATTGCCTTGACATGAGTCCAAGCAATGACAGTGGCTGCTGCTGAAAATAGAAACCAGTCTATTTGTTCTGGGAATTGCCTGAAGGCTGGCAGGGCTTTGTGTCCACAAGTGGAAGTAGGATGTACAAAACAGAGCAACCTATTGAAGAATACAGGCTTCCTCAGCTGTGTCAGTGCAAATCAAGCGTAGCTCTGTTGATGTGAGTGGGGCTGACTGCAGATCTCCATCCCAGCGTGACGCTTTACAACCCTTGGGAAGTGGAAGGGCTGATACATGGTTCTTAGACCTCGGGTTGCCATCCGATGGTTCGGGGGTAAGGTGTTAGCTGCTCACTTCCAGAGGCTGGGGCTGGGATTTTTGGACTGATAAAGATACAAGGTGCTGCAAGGATGACCTCTTGAGGGCCGTAGCCATGATCTTCTGATCCTGATCGAATCTGTCGGCTGAATTGGCACGTGGTGTTGTTTAGGTCCCAGAAATTTAGTGAGATCTGTTCTGTACTGCACCATGGGCAGAGTTTGAAAAAGTATCACTGTAAAGTGACTTTGCAGACATGAGTAGTGTTGCCTGCACTAGGCTATGCCCTTTAATGCCTTTCTGGTTACTTTACCCTGGAGAAATGAATGTGACTGAATTTCCTCTTCTGATCACACTGAAGGCAAAATTTCCATAGACTTGAATGGGAGAACAAGAAACTGTTTGAGACAAGTCTGAGCGTGCTGGTAAAAATGAAACAAAAAAACTTGGTGTGACTTTAAAGCTATTTTGAAAACACAAGTTGGAGTGGGTTACTCTGAATTGCTGGAGTCTGTTATGTACTTATTTTATATTTTTATTTCTCCCCAGTAATTTTGAGCACACAGTGGGAAGACAAGTCTTTAGAGACGGGTTAGGTATGTTAAAGGGGGGGAATGTGCTAGCATTTGCTGAGCACAATAAATATTACTGCCAAATGAGCAGGTCCCTTTTCTGATACATCAAAAATATTGTAGATGAGAATTTATATCAAGCCATTTCAGAAAACAAGAGAAGGTGGTTGATTTATTATTTTAATTAAAATATTAACTTTGCTTTCTTCCTTGACTGTTTCTGTGGGAAACTGGATGATGCTTGGCATTTGCTTAGTAAATCTTGGGGCAACCTCTTCGGTGGGTGGGTTGTGTTGGGGGTTTCTTTGTCTTCTTGTTCTCTCCCCACCCTGCACCAGCCCTTGGGGGCAAGTTCCCTGCAGCTGAGAGTGGAGACTAAAAATAAAAATAATCTACCTTCATTGTAATTAATAGCAGAATCTTACTAACATCTCTTGCACTGGGTCCTGGTTTTCCATTCAGTGCTTGCATTCAAAGGTCATTCATGTACTTGTTTTTCAGTTGAAGGATGCAAATTTCAATGGGATTCATTGAGTTAAGAAGTGGCAGTTCTCTTATGCAGTTATTTTTCCCCGTTCATTGTAGCAGACTTCTTGCACTTGAAAGAGGACAGGGAGGAGGGTGAAGCCAGCATAAACCACTTCAGGGGAGAAGTGGAAGGAAACTGTGACCATCACGATATGTGTGGTAAGGGGATAGTTGTCTCTGAGTTCAGCAGTTGAAGTTGGAAATAATGTCTGTTTGTTGTGATCATTGTAGATATGGGAAGAACCGTCTTCCCCTGAGACTTTGCCTAAAAGTCAAGTTTGTATTTCGGGAGGCTGGACTATATCAGCTGGTTTCAGTCATGCTCATTTTCACCCTACTGTCCTGTGGGGGCTGCGTGTATCAAATCCCTTTTCATTACCAGAAATACAATCATTTCTTTTTCCAGATGCAGACAGGAGTGTTCTAGAGCAGCTTGAATTAAATGCTAAGGTGAAAATGGGTAGCTGTAAAAACCCATGTCAGACTTGCAAAAGGTTCTTGTGCACTTCTGGGGCTATGATGGCAATAAAGACTCTTCAGCTATTTTCATTTTTTTTAGTGGTATCGATAAATGATTCTTCACTACTAAAAAAACAGCTGGAACTAGCAGAAGGTGTATGATACAGTTCAGAAAGGTAGGGAACTGACTGTATGGTGGGCTGATCAGGAATCTGCTAAAGCTTTGGGAACTGTCCATCAGCTTTAGTGGACTTTGGATATAGCACCCCCGTTCACTGGCATCTATGCAATATGCAACATATTGCATCCCAATTTTTTCAAATTTCCAATAAGGGCTTGTTGATGTGGGTGAAAAACTCCCAGAAAACTGTTCTACATCACTGCCTTCTACTTTCCCTCCTAAGCATAAAAGGCTGTTGGTGGCAATTATATATAAATTGTGCATCTTGAAGAGCTGACAGACGCTACTTGATTCTGAAACATTGCTATGGTGCTTCTTCAGCATCCCTTTGATACGTCTGCATCTTCTTGGATTAGCAATGTTGTTATAATAATGCATGGCACAAATCTAGTTACGTGAGCTCTTTGTTATTTGACTGTATTCTGAGCAGCATTTCAGATGATATTAAAACATTTCTGTATGCTTTTTGGCTTTGAAAAATACAAATTTGAAACAAAACACCATAAATCTTTGTTAAATTATACTTCTAAGAACAGTCTACAAGGATATCGTATAACAAAGAAGGTGAATTCCAAATAGGACTTTGAAAATCCAGCTGGAGCAGAAAATCAAGACTGGTGTGAGATTTTTAGAGCACCTTGCTTGCTTCCTAGAAAAATCACTGTGATATGTTGCATTATCAATGCCTAAGTGACAACTGCAAGTTGATTTAATTAAGAGCTATGCTAAGGTATATGGTATTTGCTAATGCATAATTTACCTATGAAGATGTAAATGTTCCTGGATCACTGAAGCTAAGTTGGTTTCACTAACTGAAACTTGCCTGTTGACAGTCCTGTCAGCTGAAAGCACTGGAAGGATGAAAATGCATTCTGGGCCTTGCCCCAGATGGGAATTGCTGTAATATTTTAAACCTCAAAAAGGATGGAAGTGTAACAGAACAACATGACCGCAGTAAGATTTATTAGTGCTGCTTTCATCTTGGCTTTGGGCCATCCCCTGTCTGCAAAATTCCTGTTGGTGTCCCATCTGGATTTATGTAGAAATTGATGGTAGGGTAAAGCTCTCTGATCCTATCAGTTCACATTTGCATCATTTTCTGTTCTGGATGTGCTATGAAGGGCTGGAAGCACCACTTGTTAAACTCTAATTAGCAGGCAAGCAGAGGAGAATGCAAGGTCAATTTAGCACTCGTGGAATTTAAATTATTTTCTGATTTGGAAGGGTGAGGGAAAGAAATCAAAGCCCATGCCTCTGAGTTCAGCTGTGTTTCTGAAACAGCCCCTTAAAAGATAAAAAATACTTGAATAGAGCCATTAAGCTCTAGTTTGCTCTATATTTTACCATCATAATTGTTGCAGAGGTCGTACTTTAATGCACACCATTTGGGTTTGATGTCTGTCTTCCTCTAAAACACATAGAGGATGGGAGAAAGGAAACTTCATTATGACTACTGATTGCTTCCATTAGAGCAAGTGGGTGAGGTTTGCAAATCTCAGTGCAACAGCTCCTTTGGCTTTGTCTGTCCAAAGGTTTTGTGCCTCCTGAAAGACTTTGTTACCCCCACACTTCCTACTGGTACAAAAGTCATAATAGTGGTACCCGTTTCTGCTTTTTCCTTCCCTCCCTATTTAAGCTAGTTGTGTTATTACACTCTTTAACCGCAGCAGGCAGTAAGAACTTGAACTAGGAGGAAGCTGCATGTAGACTAACAGTAGGAAGGAGGAATTCAGGACGGGCCCTTGAGCAGCACATGCTCAAGACATGGACATGGAGTCCGCCCTGAAACCGAGATTTTTGGCACAGGTCACAAAAGTTAACTTCCAAATGGGAAGGATGTGTGGTTTGGGCATCCTCCGGAGAGCTATATCCAGTGAGTTTGCCGGCTGCTTTGCTCAGTCGTCCTTTAGAGGGTGCCCCCTCTCTGCCCTCTGACAACTGACAGGACAAAGAGGTTCATAAAGCTAAAGTGAGCTCTTACTAGCTTTAATCAAATGCTCCACCAAAAAACCTGTCGTTCAGATAGTGTACTGCTCCGTTCAGCTTCAAGCTGAATTAGTTTGCATTATTGCCCATTATTTTTGGACTTACACAAACTGTTTACGTGGATCCTGGGTCACTGATGCAAACAGACTATTATTATAGGTCTGAATCAACAGTGCGGTACAATTGTTGGCAGTCCTGGTCTCCTTGTGCATACCGATTTATTCTCTAGATGAAGCCGTAGTGAGTGAAGGCTCATTCTCCAGTAAAGGTGATTGAATGCAACTGCAGCTGGTTGATTAAACTGAACGAAGAGAAACACTCATGTGTCACTCAGCATGCTCTGCTACATGAAACAAGGCGATTAGATATGGCGAATTTCTAGTAATGAAAGTAGGCAATTGGGTTTGTGATAAAATCAGCTTAAAAGAGCTTTCTAGATTCCAGAGAGAACTAAAATAACTTGACCTACCTTGGTCCTGTAGTCTTTAAATGCTGCTTAACATCTGCTCATCAGCATGAGGCAACAATATTTATTGTAAAGTTTTTAATAGTAAGCACTGTCTTGTGTTGCAATTAATAATGCAGAGGGGTGCATTATGGAGGAAAAATGTCATTACACAAGGGTTAAAAATGAAATGGAAGGAATTGACTTCACTTAAAAAAGATTTAGAAGAAAGTTGCAGCTACAAAAATCTTAAGTGAGATCTCTGGCCTGAGTCACAGTGAAGCATCCTTTTAGTCCCCTGCAGCGTTAGAAGCAGTTCTTCTTAAGGGATCTAAGTTAATAATGTAGTCATCATGGAAACTCTCCTTAACGGGTGGAAAAGAGAGATGTGCTGAAGATGCCTTTAAGATCTGAGCTGTTATTTGGAAATTACTTTCTTTTCCGGAAACTGGCAATTCCGAGTATATTCTTAACTTTGGCCATACAGAAGGTGCCTAACATTAGGTGGACTGGATTTGAGCCATTACAGGGCAGAGCAAGGGTTTTGAAGGGTGATGTTCCTTATTGCACACTGTGTACTGCTGAAAACTGTAGCACAGGAATGTAAGAACTCCTTATTCCCAACAGTTACCAAAGAAAGGTAAATTGCAATTTTCGGCTTTAAACACGTTCCAAGTAACAAGCTCTGTAGACCCTCACAGGTCCCAGTTATTTCTCTGCTGAGCCTGTAATCTGCTCTATAAAATGGATTCCCTGGAAAGTGGTCTGAAGATGTCAGCAGGCACTGAATCCACATTCCCTTTGCAGTGTGTTCCAGTCAATTCTCTCAGGGTTAAGAAAGTATGCCTTTTTTTCCTAATTTGATTTTTGCCTGCCTTCGGGTTTCACTTGCTGGTCCTTGACATGCTTACCTCTTAGGCACCTACCTTCCTTGCAAGTCAACTGTGGCCGTCTTCTGCCTGTTGCATAAACAACTAAGAGCAATTCTGGGTATTTCTTGCAGCCCTTAACACTTTTGTGGCTTTTTTCTCTGCTGTCATGAGTCTTTCTTCAACATCGTGTCTGAAGCAGGAACTGGTTATTGCCAATGCCCTGTAGAGAAGGCAAATATCATCTCTGCTCCCAGACGATGTTCTTAGATTCATATATTCAGGCATGATATTAGATAAGCTTTGCCACTGGGAATGCCTAACAAATTGCTTGTTCTTTATGTTGTCCAAATCTTTTATTCAGTCTGCTTTCTAGGATGCAGTTTCTCATGCTGAATGCTTGTTGTTCCTAGACATATAGCTTGTGTGTGTCTTGGCTCTATTGAAACCTATTTTTTTGGAAAGAGCCCAATCTATTAAGCTATGCAGGCCACTCCATTGGCCTCTTTTCATCCTTATTTACTACTGTGTTGTCCTTTGTGTAGTCTGTAAGTTCACTGCTAGTAGAATATATATTTATTTCAATATCATAAATGACCGTGCTGAGTATGCCAGGCCTGGTATGAATCCCTGTGGAACATACAGTCATTTGCTGATACTTCCCTGTAGACATATACTTTTGGAGATCTGTCACTTCTCCCACTCTTAATTCATTTAACATGGACTTTAATTGAAACTACAAAGTGGTACAATAAATATCTTAAAATTGAAGTCCCAGTAGTCTTCAGCTGCCTAATTTCTGTGTGTGTTCTTTCCTCCCAGCACTTCCCCTAGAGCTAATCAATACCTGTTACTTTTACTTTCTCCCCCCCCCCCCCCCGGGGGG
>JAVJGG010000061.1:12139943-12210071 GCA_035590195.1 Aviceda cuculoides
CCCCCGGCACAGGAGTGACTCCCCTCACTCTGGCGTTACCACCAGCCTAAATCTCTCCCCGAATGGCGATGCAAAGCCCCCCAGGATACCGAACGCCCTGCCTGGGGCACACGCTGGCTGTCACCCCCCTCTTGCTGCCCCCCCCCAGATCATTTCGGTGGCTGAACAAGAGGTGCAAGAGTCACGGCAGGATCTGGCCCTTGCCCTCCCCGTCCCTGGGGGGCTTCAGGCGACGGCCCCACCGCTGCCTGCCAGGGCCAGGTTTGCTCACTGCTTTCTCCTCCTGCCTCCAGAGCAGCCGCAAATTTAGGATTCTCCCCCCCCCCCCGCCGCTTTGTTTAGCGGTTGGATCTCGTACTGTTCAATAGACTGTATACTGTTTCCCTACAAATAGGTAGTTCTTGACATTAACATTCTGTTGAGACTTCTGCCGCAAGCTCAAGTTTTAGTATTGAATTCCTCTTTGATATGTCTCTGAACTTTTCTATCCATTTTTTTAAACTCTCGTGGTGTGTACGTTAACTTTGTCTTTCATGGGAGTTGAAAAAGAAGGATTACTTTGCATCTCTAGTAAAAAGCCCTAGCCTAATTCAGGGAAACACTTCAGCGTGTCCTTAACTGTAGAATTGCAGTGGAGACTGGTATTTTGTTAGGGTAAATGCATAACTTCCAAGTTTGTGGTGTGTTGGTGTGTTGTTTTTTTTTTTTTTCTTTTTTCCTGCTCCCCTCCCGCCCCAAGTTGCTGCAGTATGAGGGGGAGAAGAAAGTGAATCAAGTCCAGTGTGGGGGGGGGGGTGTTGTTGGTTTTTTTTTTTTTTTTTTTTTCTTGGAGGACCAGCCTGGATTTTTGCTCTGCAAAACAATGCAAGCTCTATGTAGAGTAACTATTC
The DNA here is from genome assembly GCA_035590195.1 of Aviceda cuculoides. NCBI lineage: Eukaryota > Metazoa > Chordata > Aves > Accipitriformes > Accipitridae > Aviceda > Aviceda cuculoides. The sequence goes on from JAVJGG010000061.1 coordinate 12,140,834, forward strand.
TGTAGATTATCTCCAATGAGGAGGACACTTGTGGTTTTCTGCTGCATTTCCTACCCCCACAATGTGTACTATCTGGTTGTTGTCCCTTACTCCAGAGGCAGTTGTGTTAAAGTGCTATTGTGTGTATTTATTTAAAAAATAAAAATTCAGGGGTCAATAGTAATAATGTTGACTGCTAAAAATGGGTATGTTTTTCTTACATATGCATTTATTTAAGTGTCAGATTTTCTACAAATCTCATTTATGGGATAGGGAAGGTGGCCGGCCTGTGTTCCCTGTGCTGGTGTAGATCAACGGGGACTCTGCTGTCGAAACGAAGGCCCTCACCCTCAGTCCACAGGCAGTTCTTGCATCCTTTCTTTCTGCCAGCCGTCTCCCCATTGCTGCATCTAACTAGCCACCCATCCTGGGGAAGACAGCAGTATCTTCAGGGGGAGAGGTGCTGCTGCATCGTGAAACCTACTGTCTATCCCTTGGACCACCACCAAGTACATGCATCCCTGGGTTTTACAAGCAGATGCTTGACAAACTGATTATTTTAACAGGGGTGCTATCTTCATTTATATGCTCAGAGAAGTATTATTTTGTCCTCCTTGTTGAAAGTGTGTCTTTCTTTGCTTTATCTCTGTGCACAGCATGTCTTGTTGTTACATTTAAGTTGCTATAAACTCTAAATCAATAATCCCATTAAGAAGAAAAAAAGAGGTCTAGTAGCAATAAGTACAATTGCAGAGTTAATCAGATCATCTTTATTCGAGTTGTAGACTCCGTTTCCCAAAGATGTTCTAGCTCTACAAAATCAATATGGGCACAATGAAGTAGGTTTATTTTCTGGGTATCAGCGATACTAGGGTGGGGGCTGGATGCTTGGAGGCAACCAAGGGATTTTGCTGCCTGTGAACACAGTAGCTGTGGAAAAGGAACAGTTGCTGCCATGGAATCAAATAACAGAAAGTAGTGTGTATTTTGGGCACTCAAATGTCTGGGGGAGGTACAGATTCAAGAATTTCTCCTTTCTTATTCCATCCCCACCAACTTCACAAACAAAATATGTCTAAAATAACACTGAATTTTAAACATAGTATTTTGAGTTGATAACCACTTCTTTTAGTGTAAAAATTACCTGATTTTACAAACAGACTCTTCAGAAGAGATGGATGATGTTTTTCTTTACCTCCTCTTTCCATCGTAATTTCTAAATGTGGTCCTTCCTGCTGATCTCTCTGCTAGTTTTATGCTACACAGCTATAACGACTTCAGTAGAGTTGCACCTGGCTAGACTGGGGAGATTACAATGAGATTTAATCTTTCCTAAACCGGGCTTTGCACAACTTTTCAAGTCCAGTTGAACCCTGTTCTCACAAACGCTACCCTGTAAATTGCTACTGAAGACAATAAAATTGAAGCCACAGAAATGATGGGCTTCTTTGTTTGTTTCATTATTGTTAAATATGATCTCCGCTGTGCTGTGGAATAACCAGTGCCCAGCACTGCTGTATGTTGATTGTTACTCAATGATCCTTTAAGCTGAGCCAAGTTGTATATTCAACAGATTAGTGTACTGCTTTCTCTTTGCACTTTACATTAAGCAATAGATCATGTAACCGTGTCTTAAATACTTAGTATGCTTGTGTTTGCTAATAAAGATTTTTTTAGTAGAAATGATGTTTCGTGCTGACACCTGGGCTAATATTCAAGTGCAGCTGGCTGAAAATGTATTTCACCATGGCTCAGTGCTGCCTATCCCGTTTGGAAATGATGTAGCTGTAGCACAGACTCAAATTGCGAGAACTGGGAGCGTGGTCAGAGCCAGTGAGCTGTGGGACACATATAGGTGTTGTCCAGTGAGTGCTGCAGAGTGAGAAGGGCTTAATGCATCCTCGTACGGAAGGAGATGAGCAAAGCTTTCCAAGAGCAGGCTTAGTTCAGATGGAGCTGTTGTCGTGCTTTCGGTCGTTAAGCACCTGCCTGCGCTGGCTTGTTAGCAGCTCCCGTTAGCGAAGAGCTGACCTGTGTTATGTGTTCCTAGCTAGGCAGCTGTACAGCCTTTATTTGTGCAGTGGGAAACTCCCAGACATCTCTGCAGTGGGAACTAAGCTTCCTTTTAGCTGGTTTAGTCCTAAAATTGCCTCTTGGTTTCAGCAAGACTTGATTTGAGTGAGATCTTCATTTATGTGATTCTGAAAACCCATACTGTCTTTGGCTATCAAATTGTTTTTTAGACATAATTAATCTCTTAACAATAATTTTAAACTTCGATAATGTTCAGGATGGCATTCATGTGTTTTTTTCTCACCAGCTGGTCTTTCTGGATTTGATGGTTTGCTTGAACATGATTTTCCAGTTAAACTACCTTATACTGAAATGACTTGTAGCAGCAGTCAGCTGTGCTGCATTTGTACGTAAACTGGCTCTCTGTTCACAAAAGAAGTATCAGAAAGAGCATGGTTAAGAATAAATGCAGTGTTCATAACTATGCATCTTTTACATGAAGCTTGAAAAATTTTGAGTGTTTATAGAAGAAAGAGTGTTTCAATGAGATACATACTCCTTTGAAATTGGCTTAAACAAATTGACTTTTCCCAACAAAATAGGAAGTTGTATGAGAGATGGTCTACTTGCAATAAGACTTAGGGCTTGGTGGATTTCTTTTTGTTCAGGTCTTTACAGTTCTCCACTCACTTTGAACTCTGCCTAAAATTTAAGTATTTAGAAGGTTGCTTTTGTTGACATGAGTACCATGGTCTGCACGACATGAGAGGTGGGAGGTGAGTCTAAATCTTGAAGAGGTCTTCTTGGTGGCAGTTCTGACTTTCAACCATATTATTATTTATAATCTTATAAATTGCTGTTTTCAATTTATTTACAACTTGCTCCTAAGATTTCTATTAAATATGCTAGAGCAAACACAAATCCAAATAATTGGCTCTTATACATTTCCAAAATGCAATCTGAAAAGAAATGCTACAGAAAGTGAGACACAGTTTATAAATATTACTATGTAATAACTATATAAAAATACTGTATTTTATAGTATATAAAATATATGAATATATTGTGTATGTGTGCGTGTGTATATATACACACACACATATACTTTTATCATCCATTTGACACTTAGAGCTGACAAAACTTGAGACTTTGGTGAAAGAAAGCATGAAGTTCCTGAAGTTCTACTAAATAGCTGAAAAACTGCCGTGATTAAAATTAACTTTCTGAAGCTGTAAAGAGCTATTGCTGTTATACTAAGGATTGAGGTTACATAAATAAAGAGTGCATCTCTTAAGTTTCGGTAAGGTTAAGTTGTAATGACTTAACCCTATTATTGCATAAAATTACTATACATTTTTCAATATATTAAGGTTCCTTGTCAGCACAAGAGAGGCTGGACATATTTAGATAATAAAATAGGCAGGATAGAAAATAAAAATGGAAGATGAGCCAGGCTGTAAATGCCAAAGAAATTGCTGGTCAGTTGTGGTCATTATCTTGGAAGCTGGTGCCATTTTGAGGAAGGATAAACTGACTACTTTGGACTTACAAAATGTTGTGGGGTTTGGGGGTTTTTTTTTTGATTCCTCACAATTTTTTTTTTTTTTTTTTTTTCAGGGAAAATAACTTTTATGTGTATACAAACATTGTGTGTTTTTATATTTTCCTTGTATGAACACATTTTATACACATATATATGTGTGTACACACACATATATAAAATTGTTTATATACACACAAATATGCACATGCTTCCCCACATGTGTGGGAAGAAGGAGCGACTGAAACCGAGATTCAACATCCACTTTAAACCACTCTGGCAGTGCAAACCCAAACCCACCCACAGACTGTGGCTAAACTTCACAGGACTGTTTCCAAGTCACCACAGGAATTCTGTCCGTTGGTGTGGTGGGTTATTTGGCACTGGCATGTACTTTGTGTCTGTGCACGTGTAAATACTTCATGTTTACAGCATAAAATCTCTTACCTTATTTCAGATGTATAGCTGGAGCTGTACCGATTTCCTAGAGATGTCTATGTGCTGCAGTCACTTGATCAGCACCATAATATGTAGAATGAATAATGTATATTTCTGAAGAAAAAGCACTGGCTGGGATAAGAATCAAACTGAATCTTGGGAAGGAGGGTCTGAATCCTTGGCTGGACTGTATTTTTTCTGAACCTCTCTGAGGCAGGCAAGTGGCTGAAACAGAACTAGAAAGGTGCCTGAATGTTGTATTTTAGAGCAATATTTAAGATGGATCTTGCCCCCAGTCACTTCAAGCATGTGGACATGTGGAGCAAAAGGAGGGTTAATCTTGTGTGCCATAAATTAGTAAGAGCTGTGCAAAAGAACTTTTCAAAGACTTGCTTGCTAAATAAATTACTGGCCATGTTTTATTTAAAATGCTCACGCTGCCAGCAGAGAACATAGCAAACAAGCACACTTTCAATTAAAGTAACAGCTAGGATTTTTCTTCTGGCTGTCCCATGACTTCTTGCACTTGTTCAGCTTCATTGCAAGCGACTGAGCAGAATCACATGTACATGCATGGTTCACGTGTGACGGCATCGTATGACCAAGCAGTTTATCTCCTTTTACTTGCAGAAGTCCTTTTGGTAAACATAGCTAGGACATCCAGCTAACCCCCACGCCTGCTTGCTTAGATCCTATAACATGGATGCCAGCCTGGGTTTGCATTAGTGATAATGGGCTGTGCCTAATGCTATGCATTACCCAAAATCCTTTGTGGAGCTGATTGCTGTGACGTGGGGATCAGGCTGCTCCCTGTGGCCGCCCATGTGCTGCAGGAGTCGAGGGTGGACTGGTGCCAAGCTGCAGAGTGGCAACGGAGGATTTCCATTTCTAGCAGGGCAGATGTTTGCTTTCTTTTCTCCCAAACATCTGCTCGCGTGCTCTATTTTGGGAAGCCGTGAACAGTGCTTTAAGGGCAAGGCTGAGGTTACAGTAGGTTATCAGCCTTATGCCATAAGATGCCATCATGGGATTTCCGACTGTTGTTGGTTTAAGACTAACGTCTTAAGGAGGAGGAAGTGTGTGGAGAAGATGTTTTGTACCTCAAGGGTGCTTGAACTTTCCTGGAAAAATTGTCCATTGCAGGACAGCCTATAGCACCCTTTGTCACCCTGGTGACACAAACCTTTGGGTGATGGCCAGGCTTCATATTCAGAGGTGGTCGCCTTGTCACAGGAGAGTGCCTTAATGTTAAGGTTTGTTCATTTGTGTGTTGATATTCCCCACCCCCCCACCCCCCCAACTACTCTCATATGACAGAGAAACAGCTCACTGCCATCAATGTTGGGAAGTGTCTTGTGCTGTTTCCAGTAGGTTATATAGATTAGGTCTCTGATGCTTTTACCTTTTACCTTGGTCGTAATATTGATTAGCTCATGTCCCAACTTCTCTCTGAAAAACAAATAAAAGGGCTTGTTGAAATGACTGGAAGGTAAGGGATGGTGTGCAGGAATTTCTTAGGAGCTGGGTGGAGAATCTAAGTGTAGCTAGATGGTATGTTCCTTTTGTGCCTAAGGTGCTTCTTAGAAGTATCTCTCAAGGGATGGACAGGAGTCTGACAGGCTCTTCTGGGCTAAAGGAGCAGTATTTCAAAGTTTGTAAGACTTCATTTGTGAGTGATAAAGAAAACCTTAATGAGGAAAAGATGAATATTCAGGGCAAAGACTGCATGGTTCTGAACATTTGACAGGACATTGGCAGCTGCTTTTCCTAGAAACCTTTGAAGCTTTTAGCAATAAATGCAATGGAAAGGAAAGCTACCAGTCCGTAAGCATGTTGAGCAATTGCTAAGCTTGTACCTTTCTTGGGATGAAAACCAACAGATCACCGGAAAGCAGAAAGTTTTGGGTTTATCACATCAGTGCCTAGGGGTGCGGCAGGTGGGAGTCATCTTTCCAGCGTGGTGCATATTCCTGTGCAGTAGGAACACTTATTTCCTTGGAAGACCAAATCTGACCCTCAGAATGGTGATCAGAATGAAGATAGTATTTGTAAGATTAGCAAAACTAGAGCTGTTGTGGTGCGTATTTTAACTGCACATGTTGAACCAGATCTAGAATTACATCTGGATATTCCTCCTAGACCGATCATGATCTGTTGATGAGATATGCAGAACAGATCTTTTTAACTTAATTCCTCCTTGTCCCACTGGACATATCCCTGGGAGTTGGGCTTCTGCTCAGGTTCATCTAACTTATAGGTGAAATTAAGCACTCTTCCATAGGACTATATGATAAAGAAAAAAGTTCTTTGTGATCAATCTCTGTTGTTGTGAATACCTTACGGTGCCTTTTACAAATGTACTGGGGACTATGTTAGCATCAGTTTCCAAGTGTTTTTGTATGTATTTCACAACCTCAGAATCTAAAAAGCATGTTGGATAATCTGAATTATTGCCCGTAGGGTAGGGTGCAACCATTCACTCATGCTCACTCATTCAATTAGACAGTCAAACCTTTGATTACTTTTTTTGCATGCTGCACGGAACAGTGTGGACTAAGGTCTGTAAGTTTTTAGACTGTCAAGTGTCAATGTAATCCAGAAGAATAATGAAGTGTTGATCTTTTTTTCCTGTGTAAAGAATCCCAGAGGGGCTGTTGTAGCAGCTCTGGGACTTCTGAGGCATAGCAGCACCTAAAGCACGTTCTTCTTCCTCTGTGCTGTGAGAGTAGTCCTGTGGTTAGGGGGTTTCAAGGCAGAGAATTACAGTTGCTTTTTTGCCCCTTGTGTTGGGAAGATGCTTCACTGGGGTCAAATTCAGCCTCTCTGTTGTCTTAGTGATAAAAGAACCCAAGTTAAGAGTATATTGATGGAGGTTGTTCCCCTGTAAAACTGAATCCTTTGACTGGAAACCCTTCTGAGCTTGTTTCCTCAAATTCAGGCTCTACCAACTGGGCTGTCCTTAAAAACGAGGATAGTTAATACAGTCACTTAGCCAGTAACACAAGTGAAATATGCATTCTTCTAAAGCTTTATTATGAATAAACCATTTTCTGGTGTTATTAAAACAGCCTGGACTCAAGCAATGAGAATGATATCATTCAGTGTTGATCTCCATGTCATGCCTGCCTGCTCAGAAATAGCATTGCAGTAGTGGCAGTGGTGGCAATCGTGCCTTCTCTTTAATGCAGTAAAAGTTGGAGTCCTCTTTGGGAAGCCCAGTCAGATAATTAGATTTACGGAGAGCTATATTGCTTTTTGCACAAGATCTAACATATGACAGTCCCTTTCTATGCTCCTTATGCTAATATCTAATCTAAAGTGCTATACGAGAGAAGCCCTATGTACAACAAAGAAATCCGTGTCCAGCAGTCTGTGGTCCTGGCATGCATCCTTCAGCAATGTCTTTTAGTGCGTGTTGAGAGCGCCGTTCAAAATTGTTAAATGCTTTTTGGATTGTATACAATTTTTGTGTTCTTAGCATTAGGTGCTCTAAGGAAATCACAAATTTGGTTTAAAATACAAATATGCACATTATATATATATAGTGGTTTTACATGGTTTCTTCCTTCAGATTTTTCAGCATTTGGCCAATATCTGAGTCCTTTTCCCAGCTAGAAACTAATTTTTCTTTAAAAGAAATTTAAAATGAGATTTTTGTATAACCACATGTGCCTGTTGAGCTCAAGTCCTGGTTAAGCATTTTGGGGTTAGTCTTGGTAGTAACTGAATGAACTGTACTCAGTACTGAGGATGTCTCATATCTACAAAGCTTTAAAAACAGATACCCAACAGTCAACTAATTAATCCAAACAAATCAACTTTAATTAGACAGTACCTCATTGATATTTTTCAAGTATGTTGTAGTTTTGTGGTCTTGTTTTTATGGGGCACAGTTTATTTTAAATGTTTCCAGAACCATTCTAAGATCATGCAGTCATTTGGAAGACAACACATTTTTAATTACATTTCAAAAGCTTCAGTGCTTTACTCCTTCCATCCCTTCAGCAGTAAGGAGATTAGGGTCATTGCCAAATGACTTGCAGTACCCTTTATCATGGGATGTGACTGCCTGGGTTTAGCAGTCCCAACAAAAAGATTCACCAGCACAGTGTGGTTTCATGGGGATGCAAGTACATAACGAACAGCTTTGCATAGGTAAAGGTGAAAGAGCCTTTCAGAAGGATCTTGCTAAGATGTTTGGACACGCAGGGTAGAGCAAAGCTCTAGCTTAGGGCACTGACAGCTAATCTGTTCCCCAAAATACTGCATAGGAATGGAAGCTGTGGTCTAGGTTAGGTTGTTTGTAGAGTAGCTCCATGTAATTACCAACATCCTACCCAGCCTTATTTTAACGCCTCTAGAAACTTTTCTGCTTTTCTAATATTTGAAGAGTGTGAATGTATTGTACAGACAAGATCTGATCCTTTAGTCCAGACAAATATTGGTAAATGTTCATGGCATTTTTTATGCATAGTTGCTCGATAATGTGTGTGTCTGACAGACACGTGCAGGTTTACTACAGAAAGTCTTGCTAGTGAACCTACCCTACTTCCTACTAGATATTTTAGTCTGATATTCAGACTGCTTTTTTTACATATTTAAATTAAATCCCCTGAAGCTTCATTATATCTAGCAACGGTTTTCCTTCTAAGTATTTTTATATTGCAAGGCCCTGTGTAGGTAGGAGTACTTTGCCAAAACAGGAATGCTTCTCTACTATTCCAACTGCGTTCCCAGGAATAGCTCTGTACCTGCAAAGCTGCATATTGAATTCACTTGAAGGCAATGCACAAATGTGTTTTGGTGCACTGGCTTTAGCTGGTGCAGCTGTGCTGGTCAGGGATTCTGAAACTTGCTTGCTGAATCAACCTGTACAAGCTGCAGGAGTTGAGATGATTTAGAAAACCTCAACAAACAAAGTGGTAGAGTAGCCTGCACTCAATGTTTGCAGGGGAAAACATGCTGATTAGGGGAGTAACTTCAATTTTAACTAATAAATCAAGAGAAATCTTTGTTCTACTAGTATGAAGCACCTCTAGTGTACCGCAATAAAGCAGTGTGTCACTAGCACGAAAATGAACCCCCTTTGGACAGGCAAATAGCAGATATATCTCAAATACTGCTGTGTACGGACTGCATTTTAAACTTTGCTTTCATCTAATGCTGATTTTAATGCTAGTTCTAGTGCTGCAGCTGTCAGTCTGACTTCTACAGATGATGGTGGTGGCATATCTCACTGCTATGGTCTGGAAGGCATGACTGTTATTTGTGTAACAAAATCCATCTGACAGGTAACCGCATGTTCCAGTAATCTTAGCTGGGATATAAGTAGATCCTGTATCAAATTTAATGACTTGGTTACTGAGTCTGATGCTAATGTCAGTGACATCTGCTTCAGCCTCTGCGTTCCTTAAAAACGGATTGGAATCAGGCTTATGAGTGAGTTCGTATTAGGGTAACCCCCACTTAAATGCTATAGGTCACGCTGATCTCTGATGCCAGTGGAGGTGCACTGGGAGAGATTTGTCCCAATGTATTTGTTGTTTGCCCATATCAAAGGACACAGCTGCAAAAGATTGGAGTGGGTTTTCTGATGCATTAAGAGACTTATCTATTATTTACTCTGAGAATAGAAGTCTTATTTAATATTAAATTCCAAATTTCCTTGAGGTGTTTACCAACCGTCCAGAAGATTAGGTGCACTAAATTAGTGAATGTCCCTTTTTCATGAGTTGTCTTCTACCTCCCTTAGTTTCTGAATAATGGAGTCAACCCTCTTGCACCCCGTGTCCCCAGTGCTGCAGTTACCCAGGACTAGCATATTCTTCTGGTTTTTTGAACAACCTTTAAGGAATCTGCAAACCTTTAAGCAGATTTTTAAAAGCAGGCCAAGCTTATCCAATTACGAAGAATCAAATTCACATGTGAGGTGGTATAGCCTAACTTTCTGCTGTTGGAACAATGTAGTATTCCTGATTTTTTCCCAGACAAATGACAAAGCTGAAAGGCAAATATGCACGTCCGTCTTAAAAAATATGCATTATTTAATTATTGACAGTGACAATGCATCAAGATGTGATTTCAGCTGCTTCCATTTACAGGGAGCATGGGATCTTTGCTCTGTTAACCAAATTCATGTCTTATTTACTCTGTCTCACACCTCCCTTCGGACCGTGGTCTCAGGTGTTGGGCTTAGTCTGTATGTGACCTGGAGGCTCTCAAGGAAAAACTAAGGATAAGTGTTGATCAGGAGAGTGCATGTTTGGGGCTTTAGGATGATTTAAATGTGGCACTGAAACAGGGCCACTATCCCAGTTCCTCTCTAGCAGTAACCCAGATTGCACCATTTTGCTTGGAGACTGTCAGCTGGCAGTTGCATTATAACTGTGAATTACATGTGTATATATATATAGGTTGAAACTGGCTTCCAAAAGCTTGGGATATAAAGAGATCAAGTGAGATGCAAACCTCTGGTGCCTGGGAACCTCCTGACACCAGACTCCTGTGAGCTGTTAGTCCGCATTTTCTATAGCTTTCAGGTCCCCTGCCAGACTTGTGACTAACCATACAAGTGATGCAACCTATTCTTATCTATAAAATTATGCAAAGGTAATATATATATATATAGCTATGCTACTATAGGCTATGTGTTATGTGTCTAACACCATCTGTCATGTATGTGTGTGGGTTTTGTTTAAGGGAAGATCTTCGAAATCTGAATCATTCTTATCTGAAACCAACTCAAAATGCTAAAAAAATTTCAGCAGTGGACTTAGACTAATGATTTGGTACATTAGGGGAAAATATAGCTTTGGACTGAGACTTTCAATCACAGACAATGGAATTTGATTGGCATCAACATTAAATATTAAAACATATGTTATCAAGCTTCAGAAAGGGCTATATAGCTTTAAGGGCTTGGAGAAAATATCCCCTTGTGCTTTTGCCAAGATCCTGTTACAGATTTCTCTGTTCCCTCATTCTTAATGATTTCAGTGGGAATTATGATGGATAAATGAAATAAGATCTTTCTACTTCCAGTGAAAGCTTTGCTATGTTGATTTCTTTTTTTTTTTTTCTGTGCTGCTGTTTGTCAAAAGCAGCCAATGCACAAAATTCAGGTGTCACTGGGAATTCAACCTGTCGCTTCTGTTAAATTTTGACTACTGTTTATAACATGAAAAACTCCAGTACTGTAAAAGGTAATTTATTGTTACTATAATGGCTGACCATTAATGGACTCAGTAGAAAACTACACAGCATTAAAATAAAATCCCTGTGTATAACTTTAATGACACTTACTACTTCTATAGCATAAAGCTATGTTGTTATAGCAATACTTTGTTCTCATATAACTTTTTATTGTGGGATCTGAAGTGTTAAACCGTATTATTCATACTTCATAACAGCCCAGTAAGTGCTACCATACTGGCTTATTAGACAGGTAAGCTGGAACAAAGACAAGCAGAGATTTGCAGAGAGATGTAAAATACTCAGCCTTGCAAAACACTGAATATGCATAACCTGAAGCACACACTTAATTCTAGCCCTGTTCAGTCACTTAGACATTTTGCCAAATCTGGACCTATGTAACCAAAATCCATGGTCAATTTGATTAACTCTCAGATGATCCTTCCTAAAATTAGCTGGAAATCAATGGGATTTACATACCTGCTTATTGTTCAGCTCCAGGTTAGCTGTTTTGCTGGATGGGGGCACTGATCGGTGCACAGATGAGGGCATGTCCTTGAAAGCAGCTTATGGTGCTCTGAGCAGAATACCTGGCTACTACCATTGTCATTCTGTCACTTTAGACAGCGGCTTTCATGAGCTTTAAACTCACCTACTAAGAGGGAAATATCTATTTTTGGACTACCTAGTGCAGCTGCTGCAGTAAGTCTGCCTCTGGAGCTCTAACCTTGCAAACAAAGTATTACCTGTAGGCTGTTGTTAATAAAAGAATCCTTCCATCCGTGTTTACACTGGAAATGCACACTGTAATTTGGCTGACAGGTTTTGAATGCTCTTTATTCATTTTACTGTGATAGCTCTAAGTGCATGGCAGCCAAGACGGTAGGGAAGATGGTCATTCAGGAAAGTGGTGTTAATTTATTTACCTACCTTCCTGGAGTGTTGGTTTGCTGGTTTTGTTCTTAAAAAAAAAAAAAATACTGGAGATCTAGACAAAATAAATAATTCATTGTGCAAGTATCACATCTCTGGGAATGCTAGCATGAAAATGGCTAAATATGCATTTAATTTAAGCTTGATTAGGCAACTGATTCTGTTCTAACACAGTCATAATTAAAATGTAGTCTTGTGAGGTTTAAGCTATTACAGGTACAGGGTGCTCCATGTGCAGCATTGCTAATTAGGAGGGGTCCTCTTCAAGCCGGCAGGCAGGGTGCCTCGTGTGAGGCAGCAGCCCGGCTCCCAAGCAGGGGGCTTGGAAGGCTGGCGGGAGAGCGGTTGATCAAATGAGAGAGTTGAAATATCGCGGAGGCAAACGAGGCATCCCCTCCTGCTTGTTATCCTGCAAAGGGTGCCTCAGCCTGCCTCGGGGTAGTGGGGCGACGGCTGCACGCCGCCGTGCGTCGCTTCCCTGCCCTGTTGGGAATTTCTGCTGCCTGCTCAGGCCAGGTGGATGGGGCAAGCAGAGTGGGAAGCAGCTGAAATGAACCTTGGGATGGAGAAATCTGGTGGGAACTCCAGGCTGGATCCTCTGCAATGGCTTCAGCAGGAGCTGGGCTGTGGACCTTGCTATCAGACCCATCAATGTTATACATTGAGTGCTGTTGGGAGTAGACCAAAGGAAAGCAATTTCCTAATTACTCGGGCAGAGTCATGGGATCAGTGGTGAGGTTCTCCGATGTTCAAGGGTGTTCTCGTGCTTGACCTCAGCTTACCTGTTGGAAATTGTCAGTAGTATTATTTTTTGATGTGAAGCTAAAATGAAGGTTGTGTCCTGCAACCCATCCTTGCTTGAGACAAAAGATATGCCCTGGACATGCAGATAATGTTGCAAAGCTGGGTCACTGAGCCCCTCTTCTGGCTGGTAGAAAGGTGAGACCTGCGACCAGAGATGCCTGTGGGTGAAATCCTCTCGGAGACTCTGTCACTGAGGCCTGGCAAAGGGGGTCCTCGCTGGGTCCAGCTGGGCAAAGCGGGGACGGGCATCCTACACCGCGTGACACAGCCACTCGGTAGGAATATGCTGTGAGCATGAGGCTGTCACCTTCAAACTCCTGGTTGTTTTTTTGTTTGCTTGTTCTTTGGGGCTTCTTTCCTCTTCCCTCTCTCTAATCACCACAGCTACCTGCTGACTGCAATTTGTCTGGGCAGCTCTGAGCCACGGCGAACACGTCTGACAAAGCTTAAATCCTGATCTGAGCAAATCTCTTTTAGGCTTTCTCATTTCAACAAAGCCCTCGCTCAGCTGCATTAATTCCAACGAGCGCTAGTCCACTGCTCAGTTGATTTTTCTGGGGGCCTGGTTGCCTTCAGCACACACAGAATTTAGATGTATCCCTAATTCATAATGTAAGAGCAAATTCTCTTGGGGTGGGGTGAGAACGAACAACAAATCCCTGGTGCTTCCCATGAGCAGACCTACAGGCTCTGCAGGGTCTCCTCCGTGTTTGCAGTTCAGCTTCACTGAACTTCACCCCCTTCTTTTTTGGTGTCGTGTACAACTGGAAACTGGTTGCTCACTTCTAGCAAGCCCTGCTTTAATTGGGACAGCTGGTAAAGGGAAGTTTTCCCTTTGCTGTTGCAGACCAACCTGATTGTAGTGCCCATGACAGCACTTAACTATTTTTTTTTTTCTGTGACTGGTACCACCCAAATCAGGGCAGTGGTGTTCTCTGAACAACCTTGCTGAGCTCAGGAGGTTCCAGGAGCAGGAGATGGAGTCTGTCCCTACTGCTCTCAGGGAATGCTGAAATGAGGCAGGCTTTAGGAAATTGGGCTTCTTTCTCTTCATTCTAGTTGTTGATTTTTCCTCCGTTGTTCCATGGCCTGAAATACTGTTTTCTGGGTGCTGGTATGTTTAATAGAAGGTTGTGCGTGCCAGTTTAGTGGGAGGCTTTTGTGTGTATACATATACAAACATCAGATGAAATGATGAAAGGTATATCTGTAATTTGAGTTTATAAGCAAAGTGGCTTGGTTTTCTCTCCCAGTGGCTAATCTGCTCCTGCACATCCTGCTACGTCTTATACAATTTGGAAGTGATCTTTTAAAGCAAAGATGCTTTTCTTTGCAGACTGCTTATTGTAGAACATTATATCATATAATATCATTCTGTTCAATAACACTCTGTTCTGTTGTGCAAACAACACAAGAAAAGGAGGGGGGAAGGGGAATAAATAAGCAGACACACCAGCAGAAATTTTCCTTTGCTGGTCCCTGAATTGCTCTCGGGGAAGCTGACACATTTGTATTCTGTCACTGCTACCGCGACCAAAGAGATCCCCTGGTCCCAGAGCTCCAATTTATAAAATCTTGCTGTATAGTGCTTCGAAGACAAAGTGCTTCTCAAATGAAAAAACCCAGCGATCGTGGAGATGAATGGCCGATGCCACTGGGGCTCTCTGACACCAGTATGTGAAGTGGGGTCCAGCCTTGCCCAGCGGCGTGGGAGCCCCCGGGCTCGCCCCACAGCTGGGTGGGGGCTGCCTGCGGGGCAGAGGCGCAGCCTCTTCTGCTCCTGCCGCTCCACGTTCAGGCGAGCGCAGCGCCTTGGGCTGCCGGGGGTCGCGTTTCGGATCAAGGGCGGTGGGAGCGTGCGAGGGGTGGGGGCGAACTCCAGGCAGGGTGGGTGCCAGCCGTGGTGACCTGGTGGGTGCAGGCTCCAGGCTGTGTGTGCAGCTTGAGAGGCGCTTCCCTGGGGGTAGTCCTCCTGGCCGCATCTGGGTCCGGCTGAAGTCAGGAGAAGAGCGGGGGAAGAAGGGCGGTAGCTGCTTTCTGCGGTATAATCCTGTGGCCCCTGTAGATGCACTGAGCATCTCTAGCTGTCTGTGCCCCTGTGCTCTGATATTATGCATTTGGGCATAAGTACTCCGCTTCTCTGCTGTCCAGCATTCAAGAATCACATCTTGCTTTAGACTCGGGTTAACCTCCGTTCCCCAAGTCATCTTGTGTTTCAGGCTTATTATAAATTATTTAAACGAGACGGCAGCTTGAACTGTAATGTAGGCAAATGCTGTTTATGCTAAAGGCATAGATGCCAGTCATGCATCCTCTAGAATTTACAGAGATATTTATGTACACGGCTACATTATTCATTTTTTTTTTTTTTTTTTCCCCTCTGAAAAGGTGGCATAACTGTGAGTCAGCATTGTGATATGTCTGGTCCCAAGGACCTCACATGACGTGCTCTGAAAAGAGGACACTCCAGATTAATGTTTTGCCAATGTTCCTGTGACTTTTTTAAAGCAATCTTCCATGCATCCTCCCACCCCTCCTCCATTTTTCTTGGAAACAAAATTATCAACTTGTTCCTTGGCACTGCAGAAACACTTCCCAGACCTGCCCCAAGAATGTGTCACTACTGTGTGCCAGTGTCAGGGCTGAGATTGGAACTCAGGTGTCCTCATTCCCAGCTCTTACTAATTGCCAGCAACTCCATGAAGTTGTGTGCATGCTAGAACATATTCGTGCAGTGATGGATGAACAATAAGAATTCAAGAAGCCTAGCAAAAACTAAGCGATTTCCCTGAACTTCTTGTTGAATAATGGTAAAAAAGAGGTGCTAGATTCAGTGATGTCAGAAAATGTGAAACCAGCCAGGAGCTGCTAGGGAGCCTGAGAATATGCAATCTCCAGTGGGTTGCAATATAGCCAGCTCTTTTTTTTGATGGCAAAGAAAGATGAAACACTACAAAGATATTCCCAGGGAGAAAATAGATGTCATACAACATTTAAATAGATCCTTTCAAGAAGGAGAGCTGCAGAAACCCTTGTGAGCTAGTTATAAGTGTGAACCTCCTGATTTTATTTTATTTTTTTTTTTTTAAAGGTTGGTAGGACAGATAGCATGCTTTAAATATACAGCTCTGTTGTCTTGATAGCTTAATTCTATTGTTCAGCTTTTGCCTGAATGTACCAGCCAATAATAAAAGCAATACAGGAAGCAAGTCCATACCTACAAAATGAATGTTTAAAAAAGCTTTGTACTCTACAAAGCAAGACACTTTGAAATGGAGAACTGGTTGAAATGGAAGTTTTAAAGACTGCACAAGGATCCATGGTAATAGCGGGAACACAAGTGACAAAGAAACTTCTAATGTAGTGGAACTGAAATATTGATAACTGGGAGATGGGAGGGGAATACAAGAAATGAAGAGAAAGCCTAGAAATGATAATTTCTTTCCCAGAAAGCTAAATGTGCTATGGAATGAGGGCAGTTGTCCACTTTTAAATCAGGAATTATTTAAATTTGACCTGTTTGTATCAAAAGGCAGATCAGTATCTCTCCATTAATGATCAGAAAAATATAATAACCAAAAGGACCCCCTGATCCTGAAACACATGGATATATATTAGGAAACATAGCTCTCTTGAGCCAGGGTCTCAATTTTTTTTTTTTTTTTCTGGCAGAAACCACTAGCTAAGTGTATGGAAGGAGGGAGGGAACTGGCTGTAAGTTCCCCTTGGTGCTTCCCGCTCTGTGGCAGTCCTGTCCCACCGCGGGCGCTGCTGCTCTTCTCTCCTCTTTCACCTCCAGCAACCCCTGAGCAGCTCTGCTGCTTTGGTGCTCTTTGGTCTGGTGGTGCCCGCTCCTGGCCGAGGCTCCTTCCCTGCTCTTGGCTGTAGTGGGACCCGAGATCTTTGCAGGGAGCTCTGACAACTTACGGAGCCCTTTAGTTTTTTCCGGCGTGTCCGTGTGAAGGAGTTGCCCCGTTCCTTGCAGCACCGCTTCCATTACTGCTGAACCTGCCCCGGCCTCCCGCGATGCTTCGCCTTCACCTCCCTCAGCTGCTGCTCCTGTGCGTTCCTCGGTGGTTGCTGGCGAATGAACACGTGTTGAAGGACACCACGGAGCAAACTTTTGCTTACACCGGTTCTTGCCACAGAAGAAAAATCCAGCCAGATACCAGCTTGGTGTGGAGTGGTTCCACTGCCTTCGCTGTGGACTTAGAGTTGAACCCTCATTCATTAGTCTGTGCTGAGGAAATGGATTAGAGCTGGTCTGTGTACTAGAAAATGTTAGTATTTTAGGCTTCAGTAGTTCTGTGAGTTACAAAGGTGATCCGTCTTTATTTATTTACTGCATTCATCTCAGGAAAAGAAGGGCCACATCTAGACGAGACCGGTAACAGCTCTGTGTGTCTGAGACCAGCGGACGCCGGTGGCCGTGCCAGTACAAATGGCTCGTCTCCAGAGGTGCCGTCAGACTGACTTCCTTCGAGTCCGTACACAAATATCGTTTCTATTCCTCTGTCAAGGTGATTTCAAAGTGTCTGTTGACTGTGACAGAAGCAAGGATTTTGTGAATTTAGAATTTTACTGCTTATCGTAAGGAGGAAAAGGAAACAGGTTTTCATGCCCAAATTATCAATAGTTATGGAGGCTTTTGTACTGTTGTATAAAACATTTTCTGTACTCATAATGCAGATTTAAAAGCAAGATGTAAAACTAAAAATACAAAGGAGACCTTTGCTATGAATTGTTTGGTGAATTCTCTTCCTCTGCCTTTACTGTTTCAGTCACTATATATGAATATTAAGTAATAATTCTCTAAAACAAAATATTAATTAATGCAACGTCTTTGTTGGACCCGATTGGACACAGACAATGCACAGCCTTTGTCTGAGGCTCACAGCTGCTGCCTTTTCCCATTTAATGTTTCCTGAGGATGGATTTTTCTTCAAAGCTTGCACTGATGTTGGTGCAGAGTCAGGACTGGCGGATCCTGCATAAGGATAAGGGGGGAATAAGAGGGTTGCTGCAGAGTGCGGGAACGTTTAATTATACGAGATGTTTGTACTGGCAGCATGGAAAGAGGCAGCTCAGGAGTGACCCACTCACGGGTACCTGTGGCCCGTGTCCCTTTTGTGCAGAGGCCTCGTTTCTCCTGAAATACCCACAAAAGGGGATACAGAGCAGCACTGGTGCGGAGCTGGTGATGTCTGAGCTGGCCGCCGGTGGGCTGCGGCCTTAGGAGGTACGTGGCTGGTGAGGAAAGCTGTCGGTATCTTTACAAATCAACCCTTGGGCAGCCAGAAGTTGTGTGTAGTTAAAAAAAAAAAAAAGAAAAAAAAAAAAATTTCTGCAGTGGCTTTTGGAAGCAGAAAGTGCATCTTTTCTGGGAATGTAAGCACAGCTCTGTTACAGTGCATGGGGAAATTTACTGTTGGTGAAGGGACCTGGAGGACAGGGAGCGACTGCTTGCTTGCTCGCACTGATCGTACTTAAAATACATCTCTTCTTATTGTAAAGCTGATAAAATTTTGAGAGGTTTCTTGTACTTACAGCCTCAGCTGAGCAGATTAAACATTACATAATATGCCTCTCAGGGGCACTACATGATTAATGAATGCTTACAAAGTGCTTTGTTAAATATGCCATAATACTAATGTCTCTCTTGTAAAAGAAAAACTGAGGAGGCGTTAGTAGAAATTGTCTTTCCTGAAAAGACATTCTAAAAGTGTTTTTTCTGTGGTTTTTTTTTTTTTTTTTTCTGAGTAACCTACTGAATGAAGAAAAATAACCTGTGAATGATGTGCATGATAAAGCAAAACACCAGATTTCTCTTCTTGTGTTGGAAGAGGGACTTAGCTGCTCAGGAAGTTGGCCACAAAGTCATACAAACTTTAGAAAAGGCAATGTGGAGACCAGTAATTTAACTGACAGCTTTCCTGTGCCACAAGCATAAAGAAGGAATCTAACCTGAAGCTAAAAGGAGGTTTTCTTGAAATGAGTACTGCCATGATAGCTGAGCTTTGATTTATTTTTATTTTGCATTGACAGATGAATCCAAGTGGAACTTTGGCTTTCAAATTTCTCTTCAATAAAACATATTTTGTCTGTAATAATTCTAATGACTCTATTTTGGAAAAGTGGGAACAGTTAAAGAAGAAATATTCCAAGGTATACGTAGGTCTCTGTATGAAGCTGGAATACAAATTATAGGTCTATTCAATTAAAACCCAATATTTATAAAGACCCTGCTGGGACTAATTGCATAGGGCTATACTGATGGCTGTGGCAAATCAGCATGCATATATTGGATTTCATTTTTGACAGCTGAAGATCTGGCCTTCAGTTTTGATACCTCTTATTTAAATTCTGGATAACCTATTATTAGGTTACATGTGTCTTTCTGTACCTTCTTCCAGGGAGAGTACTCTTGGTATTGAGAGGAAAAATCAATATAGATTCATGTTTTGTATCTTCATGACACTTTCTTGCAGTGACTGTCACTGAGAGTAACGAGGGACTGAGATCAGAGGCTGAAGGATGGCAGATTAAGCTTAGTTCTGTTAAGGATTTAAAAAATTGACCCTGTCCATGTGGATTTCCAGATCTTACCTACTTTCTTCCAAGGAGATCCAATTACTGCTCCGATTTTTCCAGCTGCTTTGTTTTTTAATTATGTTACAGATTTTTATTTTTTTTTTTTTTTCTTTTTTTGAAAGTATTTTCTCTTTCCTTCTTAAAAAGAGAAAAGGGAAAAAAGAAGTTGATATATTTGGGAAAGTGAGAGATTTAAAATGCTGGAATTTTTCTTTGCTTGTCCATTTTACACTGAGAGAGTAAAATTCCAGCATGGTGATGTTTTGCATCCATATTCCACTGAGATAAGTGAGGACATGTGGCACAATATAATGGAGAAACAAGCCTAGAGGCTGCCGTCAGACCGGGCTCTGGTCCGCGTTACTCCATCGCTTCCCTCCTGTAGTCCCGTACGTGTTCCAAGTCTGACTGCCACCAGCCTTTCAAAGCACTTCAAACGTGACTTGCTGTATGTAGTTTGGACAGAAGATCAAGTAATTCCTTGCTGTCATACATAATGCATCCCGAAAACTAGGTGAGTGATTTACTACTTTGAGGTTCTTTTTAGAGAAGAGACGGAGCATTTCCTTGTGGTAAAGTTACGACTGGTGAAAGTTCATTCCTGAAAAATCAAGTTTTCCTTTTGCTACCTGGGTGGGAACAAACTAACTGGCCAAGCACCAGGGATTTGCAAACATAAAAGTGACTGATGGCATTTTTTCTTCAGCTAGGAATTTGCCAGAAGAGTCCAGAATATGCAAACTCGAGTCTACTTTCCTTTAGATATCCGAATAAAGGAAATTACATACATGTGTATGTGATCGTAGGCCTGGAGAATCCAAGAGTTCCGAAATGCCTAAAAGGACAGGCAAAACTGGCAATAATGGCAAAAATCTTCACTGGGCCATGTTTCCACGCATGGTATATGAGGACCTTTACAGAGTTTGGAGCTGTTTGTAAGTTCTAGACCATAAGATTCCTTTATGATTTATATGCTTTAAGTTTCTATGGTACTTGTACTAATTTAATTTCATATCATATATTGTTGCACCAACTGTTAAGCAGTGTATATTTTATTGCCTGTATAAACTATGCAGCTACAATGATTTATTTTGTATGTATTTATTGGAAAAGTAGCAAAACTTTATTCAATTAAAAAAAAAAACCCCACACAAACCCCTTGAAATTATCATGTGCAGATTTTGTGGCATATTTTCCCAGAAAAACAAACTGCATGTCCCTGAATATTTAATCTTTTAAAAGTGTCATGTACGAAGCGAAGTAGTTAACTGACATTTGGATTATAATTATAAAATGCTGTGCAGCATAAAAATGTGGTATTGTTTCTGGTGTACTGTATCCAGGTCCCTCAAAGATCTTACATGTATGCATAACTGTTGTAAAACCTCATGCCCCCGTATAAGTCTTGTGGGACTGAAACATTAATAACTAAAAATTAGTTAGTGATTGTGGTGTTAATGCTTTCAAAATGAAAAAGGGCTCAATATTGTTTTGCTTGGAGGTGTTAATGGCCATGGTTTCGTGGGTGTATTTTTTGTTCATTTGCAACGTTGGTTAAAGTTGATGGATATACTAACCTCTGTCATTTATGGTAAATAGAAAGACCAATTAAGTGCTCCTTTGTGTGGTGATAGATGAAACAACAGCAAGTTGGTACCCAAGGCAATGAGCTGTGCAAAACTGATGAGCAACCGAGCTGAATGGACAAGAGTTTTCCTGCAGATTAATTGCAAACTCTTGTTTGACTGGTTGATGCTATATCCTTCCATATTTTTTGAGGAGTAAAAATAAAGGAAAACCACTGCAAAAAGGGAGAGCAGCAGCACTTAGCCTGGGAGAAAGCCAAGAGTGAGAGCTCCTAGTGGGAACAGCACTCACTGGGAAGACAGTCTTGGATTTCTGAACAGAAAGCAGGTTCCTGGTTGGTTTGGGTTTTTTTCCCCTTCTTGTGTGTTGAGGAAGCAGGGTTGCGTATCTTTTTTTTTTTTTTGTTTTTGTTTTTTTTTTTTTTTTTTTTTTTGGTAAATGAGCAGAACTGCACCAAAGAAACACTTGATTTGTCTCTGCTTGTTTTCTTCCCATTGGGAAGCAATAGAGCTAGCTAGACCTCCCCCTTCCTTGTGCAGCCCCTTGGGGAGAAGAGGAAGCAACACCACACTGAAATGTGAAATGTTTTTTTCTTTGTATTTCCACATGTCACAGCCTAGACCAGGCTTCTGTGATGAGCATGGTGGGAATCAGAAGGGATCATCAAAGGTGAGGGTGTTTGTGGTTGGATTTAAAGTCTTAGAAACAAAACTACTTTTTTAGATTATTTACAGTAATTACAAGAAATGCCAATGCACTGTGATGGAGCCTGAGTGCCGCCAGTGGCTTGATTCATTTAGGGCTTGGTAGGTGCATTAAAAATGAGGTACTATAGCATTTCAATGTTATTATTCTACTGATACTGCTGAAAAATAGATGCAAGGATTTCTAGGATGAGGATGTAAAGGGCTCCCTGTAGGGGAAAAAAGTCTTGAAGGACTTTTTCTGACATTGACGAGAGCAAGTTGGATGCTTGGGATTTATGGTAACCTCCTGAAAGCAAGATAATGCCTTGTGGAGGTGTGCTAAAAATTGCCAACATACTCTTTGTTAAAGAATACTGGAGTGTGTGAGTCATCAGGGATTAAATAGAGGAGAACAGTATTCATTTTCAGACAGCAACACATCACTGCCCACCAAATAGGTTTAATGTTTACCCTATTGTAAGATTTTCTTCTTTACTCATGGTTTTGAGAACATCTTGTTCGCTACAACTTAGTCACAGATGTATCCTGGCACAATGACTACGAAAGTCCAGCTGGAAGAGCTGGTGGCTGTATCTGTTGATATTCATTTTGCAACATGATTTTTTTTTTATTAATTATTTTTATAGGAGTAATTGTTATGAAGTGTTAAGCACTTGTGAGTGTTAGGCTGTTCTTGTTTGTTCCTTCAAAAATGTCATTGGTGGGGAAAATTGTTTAGAAGTGTATAGTACTTTGCTTTTTCTATGGAGCGGTCTGTCTTGACTTGTATATTAGTTGTACCACAACATATGGGTGCTCAGTTCAGTTGTGACAGTAGAAAGGTATATAGAGCACTATGGCAAGTTTTTCCTTCATATTTGTATGATTTCTCTTGATTTCTATTTATATGATTTCTCTTCCACTAGTAGTGGAAGGACGCCGGAACTTTAGGATGAATGAGACAGAGATGCCTAAACCTGGGGGTAGAGTTCTGGGAAGAATATGTTGTCTTGTGATCCCAATAATGAAACGGAGAAAGAGCTGCTTTCATCGGACAACTGCTAAAGTTTTTTGTTTAGAATAAGGAAAATGGTGGTATACTCAAAGGCACTGCCCCTTTCCTAGAAGGGGGTTGTAGAATAGGGCAACCTTCTTGGGTACTTCTTTGTACACTTCTTGTGAATGGAAAGGAAAAGAAACTGCTGCTAAGCAGCTTACACAGCCCTTGTATGTACTGTTTGTTTAAATGCTGGAAGTTAACCTGACCAAATGTTTCAATCCACCTTCACAACAGGATTTCAGGACAAAGTGATTCAGGATACTGGTGGGAACCAGAAGAGAGAAAAAAGAGCGCTGATTCTGTAGTTGCTGGCTTTGTTTAAAAAGCAAACAAACACTGCTTCAATTTGGATTTCTTCCTTTTTAATGGAAACAACATCAGCATGGCTTGCATTTGCCTCTATTTTCTGTATGAAGTCATGCTGCAGTTCTGTTTCCTGAACGCTACAGGCAGCAGGGATGGCTCCTCGGGCTGGAGCGCAGACTCTGACACGAGCATTGACCTACGAGGAGATCAAGGCTACAGTATTCATGAAGCCCTGGGCAGTGCTGGTTTGCTTTGAGCTCTGCCGTGTAGGGAGGTATAACAGAGCAGCAAGGGAAGGGATTTTCATTACCAGGCTACAAGAAGCCTTATGAGTAAAGCCTTAAAGGCAGGCACTCAGAAAGACAGTCACCTACTGCAGAGATGCTCTTTTGGGTACTCATTCCCCTCGTACATATAAATTCTGAATACCCCCTCCCCGATGTATAATATTTAGGTCTGACTTCAGTACACTGGAAACAAAGTCGAGGCCATAGGCCAAAAATCCCATCTGGACACTCAGCCCTTGCTGGGCTTCAGTGAGGAGCTGGCAAGGCTGAGCTGTGAGGATCTGCAGGCTGGGTGGGTTTTACACGGAAGCGGAGTAGATCCTGATCTCCGCTCGCGTAGCTGCGGTTTATCGGCATCGCTTGGTGGTGTAAGTGACTGCATGGGAGGCAGTGGGGCTTCTGGGGTCAACCTGTTCTAATACGTTTTGGCTGTGCGGTGGCCATTCCAAGCAGAAAGGATGGGGGGAGGAATCATTGCTGGAAGCTTAAATTGTACCTCTGGAAGCCCTAAGATTTGAGTGAGATTTCAGAGGTGGCAGCCATTGCTTAGTATGTATTCCTGCTTCTGGGGGCTTGAAACAAATTCTCACATCCTCCACAAAACCTTGGTATGGATTGGATGGAGATGCTCCCAGCTATTACAGCTAAATGTTATTCCTTCAGCAGTGCAGTGAGAAGTGTGACGAACAAAAGGTGTTAAATTTGGAGTGAATTTTTGGCGTCCTGGCTTGAACCGCGTCTGTTGGATCATGGAAAGTGGCCCTCCGCTCCCAGTGGTGCCACCTCACATGGTCTGAGCCTGCCTGGTGTATTATGAAGTGTCTTTTCTGAAGCATGAAAAAGAGTCAATACATGAGAATCTCGCCTTTCATTTTGCAGGAAAGAAGAGAGGAGGTGGGAGAGAAAAGCACGCTTTTAAATCAGCTAAAAATAACAATCAGAAAGTGGATAAAAAAATTCCCACAAACTTAATATTTTTAAAACTATGTGACTTTTTAAGCCAGCCACATGACTTTGGGGGGTGGGGGCTGACTCATAATATTTGAATACTACAGACTGGCAATACCAAGCCTCTGTTTTCCGGGCGGGTGTAATCACTGTTAGAGAGTGAATTGCCTCCCTCGGATCTTGGAAGGGAGTAGTAGAGCAGAGGAGTAGCTGTGACTCAGACGTGGGGATGTGTGTGAGTCACGGTGACTCTTGAGTTGGTAATAGCTTGCTTAGGGCAGCACTTAAAATCTCACTGTCCATCCCCACAAAATTTGCAGCAGATACAGATACAACTTTAAAAACAATAGCGTTGACAGCTCGGAAAAAGAACGAGCCATGGCATTTTGCTGTCTTACAGGTGAATGACAAATTAAATGGAAATGCTTTGATTCCTTTCCCATCACATAGGCTGATTTCAGTATTTAAACGAAGTCTAATCCCTAAGTGCTTCAGTGCTCCAAGTATTTGGGAAATGCACACTGACGTAGTCTAGACGAGCAGGAAAGTTTGAAGAGTAATGATAGTTTGGGAGCTTGAGATTTTTGTTGTTATTTTCATTGCGTTTATAAAGTATTCGTCACTCATGTTTGCAGAGCAGGAATTCTAATGAGTAATTGGCGTTGCTGTTGTTTATTGCTTTGATGTGAAATCTATTTTATTTATTTGTTTGGAATTCAGCCCAGCATTGGATTACTGTTTTATCCAGTTTTATGTCCAGTTTAAAATATTTGATTTAAGCTTTCATCATGCAAATGAATCTTGATGTATTTGTAAATGGAGAAACTGTGCAGGTTTCTATTTATATGATATTAAAGATAGGGGACAAGAAGCAATGAAAATGGAACCAAATATTTACAGTTGGGAAAAAGAGAAACAGCAACATCTAAAATGATATTCTACATGAAGCAAACTAGAGAAAAAAGAACTGTAAAAACATAAAAGTAATTGTCTTTGCCTGCCCCTGGGAGATATTTATAGACGTAGCAGAGTTTTTAAACTGAAATTCAGTTTGTATAATTCTAGGCACAGGCTTCATGAGAGTACAGATAGGAAGCTCTGCAGTCTTTACTGTATGTTGGAGATGTTTGTACACGGAACAGGTATTGTCCAAGCCGTGATTTCCACCGGGGAGGTAGGAGAGGTGGCAGGTGCTGCTGCTGAGGTGCCCCCCGTGATGCACCACTGCACTTGCGTCAGGGCTGGGGACCACAGCCGGGGTGAAGGGGACGTGGCTGCACCCGTGCATGCTGCAGAAAACGTTGTGCAGAGGCGGCTGAAGCCTGCATTGCTGGTGATCTGGGTAAAGTGATTGCTTGTTACTTCTCTAGCATCTGGGTT
This sequence comes from Aviceda cuculoides, assembly GCA_035590195.1. NCBI lineage: Eukaryota > Metazoa > Chordata > Aves > Accipitriformes > Accipitridae > Aviceda > Aviceda cuculoides. The sequence continues at coordinate 12,166,577 of JAVJGG010000061.1, forward strand.
GGTGCTGGCCCCAAACAAATCCAAAGCTGCTGCATGGAGCATCTGATGTGCTTATTTATTCCTGAGTTTCTAGACAAAAATGAGCTGCTGGGCTTCAAGGACATCCTAGCTGGCTACAAAACTCCTAGATTAAGCCTGGCCAACTCCCCAGCTTTTATTTCAGTGAAACTTCACATTTCAGTTTTATGTGTGTGTCTGAAATGGGGTTGAAAGCCACAAACATGAATGACATTTTGTGGAGGAGAGTACACAGCTCTTAATTTGAGTCGCATTGCATGGATGCTTTCCAGAGCAAACTGGTGTCCCTGGCTGGCAGGACCTCAGCAGCCAGGGCTGTTGCCACCGCAGCTCCTGCCAGTCCCGCTCCCAGCACCACCAGCAAAGTGCAGAAAAGAGACCAGGAAGAGGCCAGGGCATCTCCTCAGCTGTATTTCCTGGCCCTTGATCAGCAATATCTCAACTGTTCCAATTCCTTGGTGAAATCACTATCATAGTCAATGAAATCGCTGACAAATCGGTCTATCACCACGTGATCCAATGATGTTTCAAGACTAGAAGACAGTCGAGTGAATTTAGAGGAGATGATCAGAATCCCTTTGATAGTAAATCTTTTTAAAGGTTTTATTGCTTTAAAAGCTGTTAGAAAACAAACTGTCATCCAGATACTCTATCATAAGATTTCTTGTTTTAATGGTTGAAAAGAATGAGTTGGGAAGCAAAATTTGTACATATGGAAAATGAACAGAAGATATTGAGTGCCTTGTTACCGGGTGATCATGTTACAGTCTATATTATTTTTAGTTGAAATACCAGTTCTACCTGAGGTGAGATTTCACGGTTACTGTAGTGCAAGCGACACTGAGAGGGGAAAAGGTCTCTGTTGTCTTCTACACCTTTTAATTTAGAGAGGTCTAAAAACATGTTTTCTCAAAAAGGCTGGCGTTTGGTTTTTTTCACTACTGCTCCTCTTCCATTTTCTCTATTTGTCTGTCCTTTGTATACTTTAATAGTATAGTATTGTGCTTGTTTCTTCATGCTCTGTTCATGCTGTGCTCTGCATAGTTAAAATGAACTATGTAGTTATTTTGGTATTACTTGTACATAGGGAATCTCCTATGTGTCTAGTTATCTGTAGTCAAATGTGCTTGTTCCGTGGCCCTAAGGTAAAATCTTGTCAGCACTGAAATCAAACCAGGATCCTCACGGAGTTCCGTGGCCCGGCATTTAATTTCACCAGGAGAAAGCTGCACTGGCAACTGTTGATCCCATCAGTATTCTGCCTTTCCCTAAATCAGTGATAACTTGTGGGCTGTGGAGATCCCTTGAAACAAGGAGACCCCAGCCCTTTGGGATCTTGCACACCAGTTAAACCTCTGATTATTAATACTGGCAGCTCCGACTGACCTCAGCCACATCAGTAAGAACTGACACTAGAATAGTGAGAACTGAGTGTCTTGAAAAATGGAGTTTCAGGTATTTTCCTGTCTTTCTTGAGGTTTTGTTCATTTCTTGACCACCATTGTCCCAGTGGGCTCCAACTCCCACCACATCGACTTTTGTAGGAACTGAATGAAGTCCTTGTGGCTGGAGCCGAATTAATCTCAGAGCACGTTGCTAACTCTGAAGTACAGTTTGTAACGTCTGCTGGATTGTGTGTAAAATTTGTAATGTGTTTAACAGTCCTTTGCCAAAACTTAATTGCATCCAAATAAATAACAGTCTTGCCCTATACAGTAATAAGTTTGGTTAAAATTGGTGCAGCAAATATGGACTTTACCATTAATTGCTGTTCTCCTATACATTTTAGAAATACAGTTTAAAAATAGAAGTGCTTTGCTGATTGATGTCTGTCCTTTGCTGTGCCATTTTGAGGGTGACCCTGGTCTGGTTTGACACTCAAGCAGCTTAGATTTTGCTCTGGAGTAAAATCAACTTTTATGGGCAATCTTGTTTTAGAGTTTTGCCTTATATTTGAATTAAGCTAGGCTGCCTTTCCTGAGGCAGCTGCCTGATGCATAGTGAAACCACTGAGCCATTGTAAAGAGGATGAGCCTTGTCAGGAACACATCTACCAATGTCAGCTAGAGCAGAGTTAATGGCACTTCGTTAATACAATTCCTTAATCAATGCATTCAAAATGCAACGCTGCTGGACACTGGCTTAGTTTTCTGTGTCCCAGTTTACCGTATTTATGCATTTTCACATTTAAAAATATCTGAGCTGTTTCCATGATACACTATGCTTCAGTTTGCACAGAAAACAAGACCCTGTTTGACAAAGGAATATCTGCATTATATGCGCTAGCACAGACAGTCTCTGTTATCTTTATGCTGTATTCATGACTGAGGAGGGGGTTTGGTGCGAGAGGTTCTCATCTCATGTGATGAACCACAGTCTGGGAAAAACAAGTTATGAGAGAAGTTATGTCTGTGACATCCAGCTTGACTCCAGCTTACAAGGTTCATTCCTCACCCCTTCCAGGCTGGGCTGAACTTGTCCCTGTTCCGCACTCTCCTCTTTGTGCTCCCTTATCGTTCTGTGCGGGTGCTTGACTGGAGCAGGCAAGTGAGAAAATACTCAAAAGGAAAATATATTGTTGAAGACCAAGGTAAAGTTTTAAGGGCTTGGAGAATTTCCCAACGGCTTCTGCCCTGATGCAGTTTGAGCGCTGGCAGGAGAGTTGGGGTGCTTTTTCCTCTTCCCTTGGCAGCATGGGCATTAAGGAGGTGAGCTGATTGGCTTGCACAAGGAGAGCGATTACTGTCTCCACGATGAAATGCTCCTCTTGGGTGTCATGTAACAGGTCAATAATAAATAGGGTGTTGCTCCTCAGATGAGCCAATTTTGAAACCAGGCTTCCCTGCAGTCCTGTTCCCAGTAAGCCCCATTTGGAGACTTGGGAAATGGAGGTAGAGGAGGTGTGGCAAGGTCTCCTCCTCTCAAACTACGGATGGTTCCTAGCACCAGTGTGTAGGCAAAGTGATTGCGCAGAGGTAGAGGCAACTTTGACACTTGGCAAGGAAAATCTGTGGTGTGGTTTTATTTTTTTCTTTTAAAATATTGTACCTTGGTTGCTCCAGGAGGGCGGCAAGGCTGGGAGAGCACACGTTGCTCCAAGGGCTGCTCTGCTGTGGTCCCCCACCTGCTGGATCTCAGCCTTGGGTCTGTTGTGCCTGGTACGTGGTCTGCTGGTACCGTGTGGTCTGTGAAACTCTCGCTGCACTGTCATAGATCTGCAACAGCTCAAGCTGAGTTTAGTGGAATTAATTTGGATTTGCTCCAGGACAGTTGGCAGAATAATTTGGTCTAAAATAGCATCATTATTACCACCTATGGCACAGCTTATTGGATGCAGTGCTTAATTTTAAGAGCTTAATATGGAGCTGAGTTGGAAAGTGTTTTCCTGTGCCCAAAACTCATTGTGATTTGCACCCCTCTCCCAACACCTTTCTTCGACTCGACCTCTTAAAGGGCTTTTCTGGGAGCAGTGGGGAGCACTAGAGGGCAGTGGAAGAAGGGTGAGACCTTGCCAAGCAGGAAAACTCAGGTGTGAGGCTTGGACACCCTGTTCCAAGTCTGTGCCTTGCCCCCCTCCAACATTCAAGCCTATTTGTTATTGCAGAGTTGGTTGCTCAGACTTCACCATCCCCCTTGCGATTACTGACTCATCCAGGATGAAATAAATATTTCCTAATGGAGATTTATAAAAACTGCAATCAGTCCTACTGAAAAAAATTAGCAAGCTGACATGTCTAATAGAGGTAAAAAGCCTCACCAGAAACTTTCTGCCATCTGTGGTTTGTTATCCCTACATAAAACATATATTAGCTACTTGTTTACATCTGCTGTTTGGGGATTTATAATGAAAAGTGATGCCAACACCTTGCCCCTTTATAAGTGGAGGTCAATTGTCAGCAATAGCAGGTTGATCCAGGATTTCAGGTACCTTTAGTGCTACTTACAATTGTAATTTATGACTGACATTTTTCTGTTGGTTAATACAGGGATGGAGATATAAAATACCAACTTAAATATTTATGTAGGTAGCGTATCTTCATGAATATTTCTTAGTGGTAAGGAAATGCTGTTTAAAGAGCAATACATTGCAATTCAGTGGGAATGACTATGTGAAAGCTGTCAATGTTTTGAACAAAATCTGTGGATGCCATAAAGTGGTAGAATTACTCATTCACCAAATCTGTGCCTTGGGAGGAAGCAAAATGTGTTAGTTAATGGTACTTCAGTAGTGACAAAGAATTTGTCTAGAAAATTGGCACATCAGTTGAGAATATCTGGTTACTGAGATTAAACATTTAGGGGTTCAGTGTTTCTTCAGCACATGCATTTAATTCTAGATAAAGGGACAGAACTTGTGCATGCAAGCTGAATAAAAACCAGGCAGCGACGACTTTTCTTGCTATCATATATAATGTCGAGATCTGATGATGCACAACTTTCCTCATTTGCCAAATCAGACAATTACAATTACAAATGTCTTTGCAAAAGATCCCATTGCCTTCCTACTGACTGACAGCTGTCCAGTGGATTTGCATGCTTAAATCCATTTTGCATGCAAACATCTCAGATAAAAAAAAAAGAAAGTGTTTCTGCAAAAATTTTGGATCTGCAGCATGGCAAGAGTTGCAGGAACTGATTTGTATCTCTGCTCTCTTTTGCCCCACTTACCATAAAAATAGCGAACAAAAGGAGAGGAATACAGCTTAATAAAGTCTTGTGAAAAAGATAAGAACAAAATTAATCTGGAAAATTATCTGCCTACTATAGGTTTTATTGACACTTAATTTTTTTCAAAGACATTGAATTACTACATACTGATTGTATAATATTAAAGTTTAAGAATATATTAAAATTTAATGAAAATGTCTTAAATAGCAAGCTGAAGAGCCAATGCTATCTAGGTGTTTTGGTTTTTTTTTGTCTGATGCATCTAGAGATGAAATTTCTGCAAGTCTTTCCCTTGTCTTTAATAGACATCAGACCAGGCTTTTAGAGGAGCAGGTCTATTTACTAAAGGTCAGACACATTTGTAATGAAAATTCCATTCATCAAGATGCATTTATATTGTGAAAACAGCTTACTGCTTCAGAATGGATTTTCTCCCTCCCTTGTCCCTCCTGGAAAAAAATAAACACCCCTGAAAAGAATGATGGTAACATTTCTCATGGTACTCAAAGGTCAATTCGTAATATAATAGCCCTGAGGGCTTACTCGGCTGGGTGAGGAAGCTGTGCTCTTGCAAAGTGTCAGTGTAGAGAGGTATGTGGGCATTAATATCTCTTTGAAATAATCCATCGAAGCTGGTATTTATGATTTTGATAGTAAAATGAATGGTGCTGAAGAACCTTGTAGAGAAAAGCTTCCTGGTGGGTTGTCTGCTTTGAGGGGTTGAGGAGGTCTGGCCTTGTCTCTCTGGTGTCTGTAGGATTGTGTAATTATTGTAGCTTTTCCTCAGAAACGCGATTGCTTAGTTTTTAGAAATGTGTGTGGGGGTTTCTGTTCATGTTCGCCCCCACCCTGAAAAAAAATTGCTGTTGCTGTGTTTTGATTTAAATAAATAAATAAAAGTAAGAAAGATCAAAGCTCACAGACAACTGTCAGAGTTCAAAGACCATCTGGACGATGCTTTTAGTCATATGGTTTTAGTTTTAGGTAGTTCTGTGTGGAGCAGGGAGCTGGACTCGATGATCCTTATGGGTCCTTTCCAACTTGAGATACTCCATGATTCTAACTCCCAGAATACTTCATCAAAAACTTGAAATCCCTCAAAGGACTTGCAGCTTCGGTGTTTTTATTTATTTACTTACTTATTTATTACTGCCCTGCCCCACTCCTTGTGTTCCCTTTGCATGCTCGCTCTCCAGCTGGTGGAAGTGGGATAGACTGTGGGAGACATAGTCGGAGGAAGAAATGTGGCATTTAGGGTAGAATTAATGAGTTAAGCTCAAAACACAGGTACTAAATGTAGTAACAATATTTCTAAATGAATGTATTTCTGATAGCCAAAATAATTGTGTAGCCACTGCAGATGGCACAGAGGGTTTTCAGTGGTGTTTTGTACGTAGCTGGGGAAAGAGGAATCCAATTTACGCTTATCTCACACTAAGCCCTTATTAAGAAAGAGAAATTATTTCCAAGCTGTGCTGCTCTCCCCATCCCCTCCGCTGCCTCCAGTGGTGCCCAACCCAGCTTTAGCCCTCGCTAACAAAGCGTCTCGTTTGTGATAATGGTTTCAAACTTTGTACGTGGTACCAATATTGCCCAGAGATGTGATGCTGTGGGCATTAAAACCGAAGCTTGTCCTGAGAGAATCCTGCCTCGGCCTGGCTTGAGGTAGGTGAAGTCTTTTTTTTTTTTTTTTTTTTTTATGAACGCTTATTTTGTGTCCCATTTGCAACGTGCTTCCACGCACAGGCAGCTGCCCCTTTTCCCACCGGGGGCAAATCCTGCACAGCAGCGGTGAGAGCTGGTGACAAACTGCAGAGCCGTTGAAAACAAACTCCCGGAGACGTCCCCTCCCTCCCGCCGCTGGCTCAGCCGCCGGCGTCGCACGGCGAGTCTCCTGCCCGCCTGTATATGGATGCAAAGGGGGGTGCGCAGCGTCCGCCGGCAACGAGAGCCGCCTGTCTCCCTCCTCACGTGTGCGTGCAGCTCCTGTGCACGCCTGCACGGGAGAGCTAGTTTCTTCTGTAACGAGTTAAATGAGGCTCTGGGATGTAACGAGTTAAATGATGCTCTGGGATGTAGCTGAGCCTGCCGCTGCTGCGGGCTGGGGTAGGAGGGGAGCACGGGGAAGGTGGCCACTGCAAAGCTCTCCGAGATAATGTTCCTACCAAAGGTGTTGGGGCCGGTGGTACGCTGAAGCTATTTGTTTTAATGCTGTAGATCTTGAAAGGTGCTCCTCCCCCTTGTAACGAGAATATCTGTTATGCATTTCATAGTCTCAGGCATGGCCATCTGCTAATATAGTCAAGTAGACACAATAAAGGAGGTTTATATCTTTTTAGGTTCTGTTACTTCAGGTTCTATTTTTGCTGCAGTAGGAGCTGGCACAGCTGAGCTGAAAGACTCTCAGGAACATGCCATGCATTTTATAGTGGATGCAACTAAAGAAAATTTGCTGAAGGTCTAGAATTAAAGGCAGCACATAACAGAGAATTTGAAACTGCTATTGCCCTGTTTTTAGCCAGGGGTAGTTTAGAAGCTCTTTTTTTTTTTTTACATAAGAGACTTGAGACTCTTTTATTCTGACATTACGTAGTCTGTGCAGTGCAAGTCTGTGTGTGAACTGCACTGAGATGTGAACGGTCGAGACCAGCGTGTCTGTTACCAATATAGGCATGGAAAGCTTTTAATTGCAGTCCGGAGGAGGGTCTGTCATGTTCGATTTGTCTCCTGACACATGGTAGACTCATATCTGCATTAAATAAATAAATAAAGCACACCAGTAATTTTGTGCATAGATAAAACTTCGGCTGCCCAGAGGTTCGTTTTCTTTGCCTCTGCTGTAGGTGTCACTCGTCGGAGCTGGGAGCTCCAGGCTGGGAAGGACTCCTGGCGAAGCGAGCTGGCTGTGCTGCTCCCGCCAGCAGCCGTGCCGGTTATGCTGCATTCGTCCCGGTTGCCCTCAAATCCGAGGTGTTTCTCACTTTCCGGAGAACTCGGAGCGGAACTTACTCTGCCCAGTTCAGCCCAGCGTGGGATGGGTCAGCGGGAACGTGGCGGCAGGCTGGGGCCGCTTGGGCTGGGCAAAGCAACGCAGCCGTCGGCGTGCCGCCGCAGCGGCCGGGCGGGAAGGACTGCGTGGCTGTCGGGGTCGTCGCCCGTCTCCGTCTTTGCTGCCTAACATCCTGGGGCGTTTGTGTGTCTGTGTGGTTGGGGTTTTTTGTTGTGTTTTTTTTTTTTTTTAAATTAATTTTTTATTTTAACCTGCATGCTAGAAGACTTCTAGTTACTTGTTTTGAATTCTCTTGCAAGACCTGATTTAGCTTGACTTTTTGCACTTCTCTTGTGTGTCTCTACACTTCTTGACCTCCTGTAAGACATTGTTATCTTTGGCTGAGACGCTCTTTCCCATTCACTGTATGCACTAAGCTGTTCCTGAAAAGCTTTTTCTTTTTGAATGTGATTATTCAATAGGGAATTTGGAAGTGCTCTCTTAATCCTAAGAACTTGATAGGACTTGGTCCAAGAACAAAGTCTAAGAGCTCAAGCTGTACTTCCTAGACTGTCTGGGGAAAAGGTGTGGAGGATGAGCAAAAATTCACCTGCTGAGAACTGTAACTTCAGAGTGCAATTTTCATTCATCCTTGTCTTTGCCACAAATTGTCACAATTCAAAATCTTTTGCTACCTTGATGCTTCTCAAATACCTCAGCCCTTCTTACAGAAGTTTTTCCAACTTCTTTTGTTGTTAATTTGGTTTTTTGGTTTTTTTTTTTGTTGGTTTTTTTTTAACCCTTGAACCTGCATGGCAGAAGACTTCTAGTTACTTGTATTGAAGTCTCTTGCAAGATCTGATTCAGCTTGACTTTTTGCAGTTCTCTCATGTAAAGGGAGAAAGCAACTGTAGTAGGATCATGCCCTCCCACTTTGATGGGAGCAAACTGAGGAGCTGTAGAACCGTGACTCCTGACTCACAGCACTCTGGCGCTATGAATTTCAGCAAGTTAATTTTGTACGACCAGCTCTCCCTGCCACGTTTCTAATTAGCTGTGGTTTATGCCAAGCCTTTCCACATCTTAATCCTTCTCTGCTACTGTTTTGAGACTTCCCTGTTAACCAAAACAGATGAGTTGGTGTATCTTGTGATATCTGTGTTGCTGCATGTTTTCTTTTCTTTTCCCTGATCCCCTGAACAGCACAGAAGGAGGCAGGGCTCTGAAACGAGGAATGGCAAAGACAGATGAGCACAGAAAATTGCCCTCTCTTTTCTGATGCTCTTTCTGCGTGCTTGGGACACGTCCTCATTTACCTCACTTTCTTGGGTTTTTTTTCCTCATTGTTTTCTAGAAAGCAATTGGTTTGGGCATTTTTTCTAAATTCTACACGGTAGGTTCACACAATCCTCTGTAGTATTAATTTGCTGGTTTATCCTGGGTTTTTCATGTTTATGTAGCTTTTGCTTTCAATTGTGTGCTCATCAAAATGCTCTACAGTATTCAACTTCTTATTCCACAACAGTTACACGACTAGATAGCAAGTGTTTAATTATACTTTGGCTAGTTGGCTAAGTATCTTGGTATCTGTAATACATGTCTGGTCACAATTAATAAAAGAGAATATACCCATGTAATTATATAATCTTGTTTAAATATCCATGACCATGAGCAACAGTAACATGTAGTTAAATAAGAGTATTAGGGTGTTACCTCTGTGAGTGGAAGGATCTTCCTGGAATTACACAGAACAATTTGGCATTGCTAGCATTAATAGCATAGCAGGTGATTTTTGCAACGAAAATTCTGTGTAATAATTGGTCTATTTGTTCTTTTTAGCTAATGCATTTTACAGCAAGTGCAATAAATACTTCCAATTCATAACATATGTTCAGGAGAAAATCTCTGGTAATAGAAACTCTTCCATTATCATATGCTTCAGATATTTTTCATATCCCCATGCAAGATAAGTACATTTGCTGAAGTCACAGCATAAATGAATGATCATGGTGAAACCAAAAATAGCAGGAGTGTACTCAGGTGATGCAGTAGCCCCTCCGATACTAAGACATAATTCCCTCGGGTACCAGCATGTATAGAAACAGCAGTTGGAAAAGCAAACATGTGATTCTGGCACTGGAAGAATGATACTGTAATGAGAGTCTGTGGAAACACCTTGAAATGGTGATGCTTTCTTTTTGTTTCCCCTCTGTCCTCTATCTCCCATTTCCTTTGAAGGCATCCCAAAACATCCTCAGATGCAAACAGTTATTGGTTTTTGAGTAGCATCTGTGATTTGGAAAGCTTGTAAATGTATGAGCCTTCCTAGGAGTATTGCTAAATGAAGGGACTATCATTCCAGCTGTTGTTTGTTCTGGTGAGATCTGTGAAGGTACGAATGAGAGTGGGCACTAATGGACAAGCACCTTGAATGAAATCTTTCCTGTATCCAAATGCAACCCATTTCCAAACCCATCTGACCTTGTGATTTCTGTTTCCCAACTACCGAAGAAAACTCCATCTGAGAATTTTATGCATGTAAGGAGAGGACCTTTGGAGGGCAGATGAGAACAGGATTTGTTTAAAAAGTCTGATCTGAGATTTCATGTGGAATAAGAAAAGTGTTTTTTTCCAGAAGGCTCAATTCCTTTATTATTAGGAGCATGTGATCGGAGTAAGTATAGTCTTGGCAGCAGAGCCGATTGGAAAAACACTGTTTCATCAAAACCCAAGTTGTGGGGATTTCTTCGTGAGTTTCACTATTTTGACATATTTTCCTGAGGGGAGATCATTATCCAAACAGAACATACTTGCTTTGAAGTAGCGTTAAATTCTGGCTTGAAGAGTTCAACCTGCTCTTTATCCTCAAGATATGAGATAGCCCTGAATTCTGTTAAAAGGCATCTCTGAGGAGGGAAATAGGCCACAAATTAGTTTCCACAGGTAGGGAGGAAGGATTCATTGTGAAACTGCGTGTTGCAGTCAGAAGGTCTATCAAGAGGAGATGGCTTTGCCGAGAGGGAGACGAAGGGGCCACCAGGCTGTGGGAGAGATGAGGGGAAAAGAGAGGAAAGAAAACTGTGAATCACAGGAAAGCGTATGCTGTGGTGGAAAAATAGAAGAGAGGACAATTGTGCTATGGTTTCTCATGTAGTCACCCCCTTCATGGTAACTTTTTCCCCCGTGGGATGTGCACAGGGACAAGGGATACGTCTGTCATTCATTTTCAGAGCCCTGGCTCTCTTCTGCCAACCCTCCTCTTCAGATTTTGGTGCAATAGCATCACTCTTACATGTGGCAGTTACAGTCCTGTGTGTCTTGAATGTGTTTTTGTAAAAGTAAGTATTAAGTACATACAGGTAACTTTGTGCCCAATTAAAAACCAAATAAACCAACCACCTTTTGTGTCTTTCCAGTGAATTTAAATTGAAAACTCTGCTGGCATATTTTAGATTCAAAAGGAAAATTTTGACCAGGTTGGATGTGTGGTTGTTTGGGGTTTTTTTGTTTACTTGTTTTGGGGTGTTGGGAGGTGTTGGTGTTTTTGTGGGTTTTTTTTTTGTTTGTTTGTGTTTTGGTTTTTTTTTTTTTTTTAAGTCTCTTTTTCTAAGTAGCAGCTCCAATACTCTAGAGAACTGGGCTGGGCTCCTGTGTTCCCATCCTGCTCCACCACCTTTGCATGGATCCTCTGGATCTTCTAAAGGCAGCAAAGTCACTTCATGGCATGCTGAGTTCTTCCAGCCGAGGTCTCTGCCTTGTCTGCTTGAAACGCTCTCTCTGGCTGTCTGAAAATCACTCTCAGCCTTGAAATCCACCTGGGCATTTCCCTTCTACTCGGAGCCGTGCGTCCTCACATCCTTTGGTTTTGTCTTATTGTTTCAGATCTTCCTGGGGGAGTTCTTAGCCTTTTTCTGTAGACTTTTTTTTGTTGTTTTGCATTAATAATACTGGAAGGGGTTTGGGGGAGGGGGGAGGAAGCTTCAATTCCACTGGAGTTTTTCCAAATTGGTTCATCATCATTAATCTTCCAATGTTATTTCCCCCCCTTAAAGCTTCTTGGTTCATTATTGCCATGAAAAGAAGAGGAACCCTTTGTTCAGTAACAAGGGAATTTGTGTCTGTCAAGGCAGCAGCTTTTTGCTCCAAATTCCATATCTAATTTTGCAGAAAAATATTGTCAGCAAATTGCTTGAGGTATTGCAGTGAAACACAGGGCTTACGTTACCAGCAAACATTCATGCTATTATGTAAATCTTTGCAGAGCTGTATTATCAGAAAAATAAGTAAAAGGACTGACCAGAAAATACACCTGAAATCAGGATGCGATGGCCACAAAGAAGAGCTGGCTAGTGACACCATGAAACAATTAGCTGTCTGCTTAAAAGACACTTCCATTTCTTTATGGACAGAGAATTTAGCTTTATTCATTAATTATTGAAAAATAACTTTGAACAGAAGAGTAATGCTTTCCCCATATGTGTAATCTGCGCTTGCAAAGCAAAAAATCCCAGCAGTTCAAAATGGAAATGTGTTTATTGGCATGCTTAGTAGCTCTCTTCTGCCAATGTGTGGAATACTCAGTGTTTGATCTCCTACATCTGGGCTTCCCAGCCTGGTTTGCTTGGGAACCACCAGCAGCGGGGTACGCAGCAGCACCTCGCTCCGTGCGTGTGGCTCTGAAGGTGCCGTTCCGAGAGGCTTGTGCAGTGGTACCCATGGTGGCATGCCCAGTGAGCCTCACGCCACCTCACTCTAGGCTTCATTTAGCCAGGGCTGAGGCCCCAGTGCTCAAAAGGATCTAGTTTCTAGCTGGAGGTTAATAACTGCAAAAGATTATTTTTGGTTGCAAAGAGATAAATACCTCTATTCTGAAGCTCGCGTTTTCTCCAGCTTCTGGAAAATAATTCTGTGACCGTAACTCTGTTCCAAATGCTGCTACGTTTATCATAATTGGCATTATATTTAGAAACTGGGTTGTCGTGTTCTAGCATTTTGAACTGTTTGTCTTCAAGTCCTTTGGAATATTGCACAGATCCCTGGAAAGACCTGGATCTAGAAAAACGAATAAAAATCCCCCAATATCACTTCTGTACTACTGAAGTTCCCCCAAAAAATAGTTTCTGAGCTGCACTTGGGTTCTTCTCCAATTATTTCTTACTGGATGGGGCCCAAAGAGCCTAGTGTCCCAAGGACTTCACAAATCCAGTAGAATACTCACTCAGCACAGCCCACATGCTACCAACTGCTTCCCCCAGACATATGGCTATGTTTTTTGCCTATCACTATATAAGGTTAGAGTAGGGCAGAAACGCTTCCCCCTCCTGCTCAACGGAATAAGTGTGATAGTTTTTCTAAATTAAAACAAAAACAACTTATACCCTGGAGCGTGACTAATGCGATGTAACCCATGTGACTTAAAAGATATGCCAGTGGAGTGGTTGCTTCGTTGACTTCACTGTGTTGCTGTCTATGACTTGCATTTCTGTCTCTGTGGTTCAGGTGTGTCTAGAAGCTCCCATCAAAGGTCAGATGTCTCTGTGCACATGATGAGATGTGACCCTGTGAACTGGAGACCGGTCATCACAACTCTTCTTGAAATTCAGTGTTGAGTTTTCAGTACATGTTGCTGTTGCCCGGGATGGAAGTCTCTTATCTTCTCTTGTAGCGAAATTTTACCAGTGGCCACCAGTGCCTTGTCTGCCACACTGGGTGGCAGAACAAGAGAGATGGCAAGGATGATGTTTACAGTAAAATTTTTGCAGTTGTTTTTCTCATTACAGACATTTCTTTAGTCTTACCTTGAGAAGTCTCATATGCTTCAGAAATGCTCTATATAGAGATTGTCACTACTGCCATTTCAATTCTTTGCTGCTGGGAATTAAAAGGACAATTGCAATAATACTGCCGTATCATCGGCAGAAAGATATTATCTCGGGATTCAGCAACCGCTAGCAGACCGTATGTGGGAAGGGTTTGAATAGCAGGGCAGAAAGAGGGCCTTGTTGCCGGGGGAAAGGCACTGTTTCTGCTGGTTTCTGAACTCATCTGGAGCTGGGAGTTGTTGCCCTGTGTTGGCACAAAATAACATCGCTTGGCTGAATGGAGGCTTTTCATTCACAGAAGCTGCATCTCCAAGTCCTGCTGAGTTTCTCCTGGGGCACTTACTGCCTTGATTTGGGAAAGAATAAACATTGTGTGCTGTATTGCCTTTGCAAAGCTTTCTACTTCTATGTTTAATCAAACTGTATCGATGATCTGATGTGTCCAAGCAATGTGCTTGCAAAGGATAGCTAGAGCATTGGAGACTTATAAATAAATAGAATTGTAGGAAGAGATTGAGCCTACCATCAGAGCAAACCCTGCCTGCTCCTACCCCGGAGAGTGAGTGGCACTGTTCTCTGAGGTTTCATGACTTGGCCCTGCTCCTTCAGCAGTATTTCAAATATTTGGTCTTCTACAGCTACTGGGCAGGTTTATTCTTGCAAGCTTTGAGAACAAAATGGTTGAAGATGGACACTGTTATGATTAAGAGGATTTAGGACTGGGTTTGAAGGTTTGCATTCTCGTTCAGCTGAGGGTCTTCCTGGGCAAACTACGGAGGGACGTTTGATCTTTCTATACCTTGATTCACCTTTGTAGAAAACAGATCATTGTCCTTTATCTTGTCTATATAGATCATAAATGATAAGGACATGGATTTACATATGTAAATACCTCCTAATGCAGTTTTCCCAGTCATGGTCAGGACTTCTGGTTGCTACTGTCCTACAAACAAGTAACAGGATGGCAATTTCTCTTTCATGGTTGTAATGAGATCCTGAACGTAATTTTCCTAAGAAAACATCTTGGGGTTCAGTTCTATTTTTTGCATGCTAGTCAGTAAGCATGATAATGTTTCCTAGTCAGTGCTGTCCTACTTGAATCTTGAAAACATTATATTCATTGGGGGCTGAGTGGGAGGGAGACGAAGAGGAAGAGGAATTTAAAACTTTTATACTTAATTGGTCATGTATATGTCTCATAGGTTTTACTCAAAACTCATCATTGGTTTTAATAGATCTGCTTAACAAGTGTGGGTCTGAAATGCCTCAGGGTAATTAATGCTAATTCTTACATGGCCTTGACAGTTCTGCAAGAATTCCTTGCAGAAAGGAAATAGTCAGGGGACAAAGAAATATTTAGGGGATAAGTTATTATTTTAGCATATATAATGATGTGTTCCAGGAATTGGGGTTTTAGAAACTAGATAACCAAGTCAAGAGGATCTTATAATCTTATAAGATTAAAGCACTCGTGGATGAAAGTTCCCAGATGTCTTTCTAACTAACCTTACAAAAATATAATACGACCAGAATCTACTCTCTCATTCAGCCCATAGAGCAAAGTAAAGATGGTTGAAAGAAATTATCTGTTTCCCTTCCCTATCACTGATAAATGTGGACCAAATTAGGAAAGCATTGAAGCATACACTTAGAGGAATGCAGAAGTGTTTTCATCAGGGCCTAGAGTAGTGAATTAGAGCAACTCTTACCCTTGTTCAAACCACACTGATGTCAGTGGAAAGACTCTCATTAACCTCTGAGGATTTTGCATTAGATCTGTGGGTAAAATTCTGGTTCCTTTGAAGTTAGTGGCAAAGCTTGCATTAACCTCTACCTGAGACTTCATTTATTTTGCAAAAGGAATGTTCCTGGCATAAAACATGTGATCATGTCCTGATAAATATGAAGAAAATTGATGCTATCTGTTTAGGAATATCCGGCACTACCAATTAGTAGGAAGTTTGAATACAGAAAAAAAGCTAATTAATTATGTGAAAATCCTTGCTGTGTAATAAAATAGAAATGATTTCTGCAAGACTTACTAGAAATGAAAGAGATCAGTATTCAGAAACATATTTGAATTTATTTTAATATGTATTGAAAATACTTTTTGCTTTCAAACTGCTTGGTAACCATTATGGTCTACTTTGACCAGCCATAAAGCTTCATTTGCCTCAGATTCTTCAGTTGTTTCTTTATTCCTAGTAAAGTTTTGGAGGCAACCTGTTCATATTTTGTGAGGTGTTATAATGAAACCTGAAGTTCTGTTCATTCCATGTTTCTGAGTCATTTTGTGTGAAAACCTGTGAAAAAGAAAAGGTGTCTGAGACTTAGAGGACAGATAAAATTGGTCCTCAAAAGTTCAAAAAGAGCAATTGCATCAGTCTGGAAGAACATGGTTAGGGCTAGAGTTTGCAAATACAGACTGAAAGAATTGAGTGTATTTAGCCTAAAGAAGCCACAGTGAAGTGATGTAAAAGGCACCGTGAGTTGTTATTTTCCTTCTGAGATGAAAAAAAAAATAAATTAAGTACCAGTATAACAATAGAAAATGTAGCAAGGGCTGTAAAATACTACATAGTGAATAGAAAAAATTTCTAAAATGGGTCCAGAGGGTGGCCATAAATTATGGGCATGTGTACTAAATTATATTATAGGAAACCTGAAGTATAAATGTTCCAAATTTCTTTTAAACTGTATTAAATTATTTTTCTTAATGGAGAAAGTACTATTTCATCTAAGTTGGATTTCAAAAAAAACCCAAACAACAAAAATAGCCAATCCTCAGAAATGAGCAGTTTCTGCTGTGAAAAGTATATCTAGAGGATGAGATTTTTCGAAAGCATGTAAAGCTTTGCTAATCCTAAATACCTAAACAGAAAAATAAATGGAGCTTGATATTCGAAAGGGTTTTCTACCAACGTTTCCAGAGGAAGCCGGAGGGCAGCCTGCGGAGATCTCCAGTTTCAGGAGACTTGCCACCCTGCCTTCTCACGTACGGAAGGTTTACGGAAGGTGCTGCCGATGCCGGGAGCAGGTCCGCATCCTCCGGAGAGGCAAGCCCACACAGCAACTCGGCTGTGAGCATAGGCCTTCGGCTGAACAGATTGTATAAAATGCAAGCGGTCACATCAAGTCATGGCATGCTTTGTCTCATTTTTACATCCTCTCTTTCAAATAGGAAAATACGCTTTGCAGGTAACTCACCAACACTGCACAAAGTATCAATGCAATTGCTGAACTGGAAAACTCATTCACTCCGTCTTATGAGTTACATACCCTGAGGTCTGGGAGCTGCCAAGTGTCCTAAGCTGATACTAAATTTGTTAGGAATCGAGGGTACTCAACAACCCCAGAGATCGTGTCAGGATGGTATCAGATGAATTTATTTTGGAGGAGTGACTGCACGGCAAATTTCTGTGATGGCTTTCTGACTTTTGTTGCCAGCTCTGTATTCCCTACAGTTAAGAAACCTGCATCAAACAGATGACATCATGTGACATCACATGTTTGGAAACATTCATGCATGTGACTTTGAAACACTGCCTTTTTTTTAAAGATGATGAACATTATCTCCCTATACGAACTGGAACCTTTTGTACTGAGAGATCTCCCTGTAACTCTTCCCCATGTGTCTAATAAACTCGCAAATGAAGACGTAAATGCAGGTCTTGAGAGAAGCCAAACAACTAAAATAAGACAGGCAATTAATCTGAAAGCACGTTTACCAGTTAATGAAGTGTTCCTGAGTTCTTGAGTGCTGGCAAGGGATCTATGTTGGGAAGTATTTCTTGCTCCAAGGTATCCATTTGCAACAAAAGCCCTGAATGGCAGCTTCTGCTAAAGAGTGCCCAGTGCATCCTCCCAGTTCAAGTGTATGTTGTTCACAGTATGTTTTCTTGACCTGGCTACAGTAAATATATCTAGATTATATTTCCCAGGGTTGCTTATGAACTGTCAGGTAAAACAACATTAAGAAATGTCAGAAAAAAGGGAATTACATTTGCTTTGTGTATTTGTTCTTCACAAATCCATGTTGGCTATTACTCATCTTCTGCTTTCCTACAGGTTATTTATTTCAGTATTTCTCTGCATACTGAATGATGTATAAATCCCTGGATCTTCCCTTGCTTGTTTTCTAGCAATCTGGATTCTCACCTGTCTCAACTTCTGCTTCAAAAAAACTGTACAACGAGTTCCCTCAGTACTCCTTTGATTATTTTTTTTCCTTGACCAACAGATATAAAAACCTCCAACTTAGCCAAGTATTCTTCGATCTCTTCTGATTTTTGTCATAGTTCATACACTAATATCTCCAAACCAGGATCAATTTTGTTATCCGTCTGATCACAATTAACCTTTTTAGTGAGGACTGAGACAGAAAAGGGAGTAAATGCTTTGGTCTGCTCAGCATCATTTATTGAGACATTCTTCCCTGTGGAGTAGCAGACTGACTTTCTCTGACCTTCCTCTTCCTACTAATATAGTCTGTTTTCTTGTTTCATTTGGTGTCTTGTTTTCTGTGCCTTCGTCTTTTTTTTCTCTCTTTTTTACATGCTGCAGCAGTTCTTGGACACACTCTTAGATGAGTAAATTGTATGTTTTCTGATGCCTCTTGAAAGGACACAAACTCTTTGCAGAACTCTAGAAATACTCCAGCTGCAGCTTTAGCCGTAGTCTGCTGTAGTCTTATGCATTAACATTTAGAAGGAATAATAATCAGAGGATCAAGTAGTATTTGATTACTCTTTTGTGGAATACTTACTGTAATGGTTAGGGTACCATAACAATAACTTGCTAGGCCACTAAAAGACATACCCTTTCCTGGATTTCTAAACAGTATTTATAATTCAGGAGAGATACCAATTATTTCTGAATATATAGTAGGCTTAACTAAAAAAATATCCGAGCTAGTAAGCCCTTTTTTTTTTTTTTTTTCTTCCCCCCCCTAGATTTCACTGATTGGGAGATTTTTGAAACCATTGATTTGCTGGGGTTTTTTTGACCAATTTTTTATCCTTTCTCTATCCTTTCATTAGCACTGTGCTTGAAAAAGCTTCTTCAAATGTTGTCTATCACCATTATTTTGGTTTTATAATAAGCATTGTAAAGCCACAAAGTTGCAATGTTAATACAACAGAAGTAATTGATACTGTATATGTATAAACATTAAAAATTCTTTCCCGAAATGTAATGGTAGCTTAACTGGGGCTCAGAGAGACGTTGAGTATCTTGTGTCTCCTGTGGTTTCAGAGGGACTGGCATGGCACAGCGCACTACTCTAGCAGCCGGGCTGCCACTGCTTTACCTTTCTCCTGCCCAAACCAAGGGTGTTGGAAGTTATAAACGGTCAGATTTTTGCTGCTGACAATAGCTGTGTGCTGTCAACAGTTCTGGGCTCTCACCTATCGAAACCATCTGGATTATTTGGTTATTGTCAACTGTAGAACCAAACGCTGTATAACTATGAATAGTAGAAAGTCTCTACAACCCCATGGGCTGATGAAAATTAAAGGCGGTACTGTTTTTGTGTTGAGCTGCCTGTGATGAGAGGTTTGTTTTGTTTTTTTCAATGATCGATTGTGTTTTTTAAAGCTGAATGCACCATTTATATGACCACTGAAAGTGGTATTAGGAGTTAGTGCTCAATTCTTACTGAAACTCATCTGATACTCCTTTGTGATAATGAAAATCTCTTCCTCTTAAGCAGAAATATTGATGAGGGTATAATGAAATTACATTTCCCTGCTTCTAATTCAGGTTTTGAAGACTTTACTCACCTCTCCCTGCCCAGCCAGGGACTCCAAACACCTGAACTCATCCAGTATTTATTTGCTACTTTATGTCCGTTCTTTAGATGGGAAGTTTTTTAGGAAGGTTATTAGTGCATAAAATGCTGGTGTTTATTTAAATGCAGCTTCCTTCAGCAGTGTGCTTTCAGCTTCTTTATGGTGCTCTAACACCACATCTTTTCATATTTAAACCTTCTGTGGGCTTTTTAATTGTAAAGGTGTTACTTGCAGATGAAACTGATGTGGGGTTCAGTCTTGCTTTATTAGCATTACACAAGAACCAAAATAACATCTATTTTTTTTTTTTCCTGTAAGTGTGTGATTAGTCTTTGTAAATACGGAAGGCTAAATTGTGCTGTTCAAACAGGAAGGATGACTAACCAATTTAAATCGGCCGTATTGGCATCAGCCTAAGGTGTGAGGTATGGTGGCTGTGTAATCGCTGCTGAAACTCGGGGGCTGGCTGTGGCCGTGCTGTGGCGTGTACTGGTGTGTGGCGTGTACTGGTGTGTGGCATGTAGCTGTGAATTTGCGTGTTGTGGGCACTGGGTCAGGGCTGCTGCACCTCGTCTGCCAAGGACTGGGTTTGCGAACGGTCTCTCTCCATGGCGCTGCGTGCGCAAGCGCGTGACCGAGTAGTAAACGGCGGTCAGCGTCCGTTAGTCCCGTGGCGGTCAGCGTCCGTTAGTCCCGTGGCTGTGTGACGCTCCCCACAGCCCTCCTGCGACCCGAAGACAAGAAACAGGAACTAAGGGGAAGGTTTTGGAAAAGCACTAAGACCTGCTAGTATCCATATGGTTAAACATGCTAAACTGCAATATAGGGGTGGCTGCAAAGAACTGCTGTTGGAAAGAGGCAGTGATATTTGCTGAGAATGTGGGTATGTGGCATTATTGCTGAAAACCCTCTTTGCAAGCCCCTGCGCAGGTCTGTGGGAAGGGCTTGTCTCCAGCACCTGCACAGTTTGGGCAGGGGTATTTGACCCCTGCCAAAAAAAAAGAGGAGGGGGAAGTGGGAAAACAGAGAAAAAGGGTCTAGGACTGAATCCGGCAGAAATAATCACCTCCATGAAAATGAGAGCCCTCAGGTACTCCTTTGACTGCTGTTGAAAGGCTGATGGCTTTGGGTAATAAAACCGTGGTGCTCTTTCCCCTCTCCTGTTGCCACCCCACTGCTGACATTTAATGCACGGAACGGGACCCGTGCCCTGGTGAAATATCACTCCTGTCACTTAGGCAAGTGACATGAGCCGTGCTGGGGGACAGCGGGCTGCGAAAGCGCCAGGCGGGAAGAGTCATCTTTCCCAACTGATGAAAGAAAAGTTAAAAGGGGATGCATAATTATGGAAAGAGGCTGCTCGGAGACCAGAGGTGGAAAGAGTGACAAAGAAAGCGCTCGTGTTGAAAGGCGCGCGGGCTGATGTGCGCAGCCCGACGTGACACAGCAGCTCTTTCATGCCTCTTGCATGCTCCTCTGCTGGGTGAGAGTTTCTGGAGCTGGAACCAGGCCCCTCTCTGCTCATCAAATGCTATGTGCTGATTTTAATAGGCAAGATGAAACAGAAGACAGCTCGGTATGGGTTGTAGATTGAGTCATGGTTATTGAGTTTGTCCAAGGTACAAAGGTGCTGTTTGCAGCAAAATGAAATAAGTAGTAAAAAAAATCCATGAAGAACAAAGGGACTGGAGGGTAATATTTGTCACACTCTCAACAGTCTTTTTCTGAAAGATTTATACGAGAGAAAAAAAAGAGCAAGAAACATGCTGCAAACTTGCAACAGTGAACTGCTTGAAAATAAAAAAATTAAAGAAAGTGAGCATTGCTTTCTCAACTTCACAAAAGCTTGGGGGATGATAAGTAAGTGGAACTGAAAAAAACCCCCAAACCCACAAGTAACAAAGAAAAAAAAAAAGAAAGATAAGGGGCAATGGAGGACCCTTCACAGCCCCCATGTGGAAACGCTATAGATGTGTTTTCTCTATTTACCTGGATGCAGTGTCTGGTTCAGTTGTTGTGTGAGTATCCATGTAATGTTGAGTTGGGACTCGTACCTCCAGACGTGAGGTTCCTACCCACCTGCTTGTGTATGCCTCTAAAGCTTATCTACTGTTTGATTTTCAAAGAAACATGTTCATGTAAGCATTCAAACATCTGAGGTTTGGGCTGTCTTTTTTAGCTCTTAAGACAGGAATAGTATTCTTTGTCATAGGCATCTGTGGTGATGAATAAGTGATAGGCAATTAGTTGCTATAATAAGGGGAGATCGGTGGGTAGGTAGGTAGGTGTTTCCATGGTAAGACTGTTGTGATGGATTGAGGATATAGGTACAGCAACACTTGTAGGTAGAAATGTCTTGTAGGAAGTAGTCTGTAAAGTATAGTTACTTTTCATGACTACTCCAGACTTCTGTGCACAGTCTGCCCTCAATTTGGCCCTTATATAGGTTATTTAATCTTTTATGAAGCATTTACGTCAAAAGAAAGTGGCAATATTGAAACAAATCAGGGCAGAAATCAAATGAGAGATACTTATAGATGAACCCTTTGCCCTCTCTTCTTTAAATGGGTATCTAATCAACCTCTGCTAACCTTTACCTTGCAATTTCTCAGCTGTGGTTACTTTTCCAGAAGAAAGCAGCCACAGGTAGAAGACTCAGGCAGATGTGTGCCTCTGCTTTGTGCCTGTAGGGGTGTAGCATCTTTAGTGACCCAGCAGGCTGCTGTTGTCCATATGTGCCCACTGTTATCAATTACGTGGTATCAGCTTTTGCCTCAGCTGCTGTCTGGAACGGGTAGAAATGAATAAGCCTTATCAGGAAGGAGCAGTCGAATGAAAAGCCAGTTGGACTTGGTAGACTTTTTTCCTCCCTCTCTGTCAAGTCGTCCACGTGAAGTGCCACCATCTCTCATGAAGGTGCAGACTACCAGGGTGCCATGTTGTTCCCCAACTCTGTTGCCAAAGCTTCAAAATCAGAAGCTCTGGCTGTGAGTGAAAGAGAAGGGTACTCACTTTTCTCATAATTCCGGATGGGTTTGGTGCGTGGTCCGGGCACCACAGCTGAATCCTAATCTGATCAGCTCTTGATCAGCTCTTGCTGGCTCCTCTCCATGTTGATTGATTCCCTCCCCCCCCCCCCCCCGCCCCCAATCCCCCACCAGCAGATGGGGTCATCAGGGACGGGTTTACTCCTTGTCCCAAGGCTCTGTAGATGCTGTGACCCGAGGAGGGTCCTTGGTGCGGGAGGCAGCTCGTGGAGGGAGATACAGTGCTAACCTTTAGGAATTGCTCTTGGCTGTGCCGAAACTGCATTTAACTTGACAGATCTGCTCTTGGCCAGCCGGAGACTCATTCAACTTGACGCTCCACTACAAATCTGTATTTCTGTACTTTTCCTGGCAGCTGCTGAGTCTTTCTGGTTCAGCACAGTCCTCCAACGCTTGTGCCCAGATGTGTTTGCGCACGTTTGCAGTTTCAGAGGGTTTTCTGTTGTTTTGGTGCAAGTCGTATGTATTTATTTTCAGAGCAAAGATTTGATATTCAGATTTAACTAATGTAATTTTTTACTGATATAAATTAAAAGCTAACCACTCATTTTCCAAAATAACTGTCTGTATCTTGGACTGCATTGGAGTAACAGGAGAATCAAACTAGTCCTGTTATAGCACCATTTTTGTCATTAAATCAGCTGTAACTGTGTTTCTGTCTGGTCTATTTTTTTTATTCCAATATTATAGATCTGAAATTCTCTGTTCTTGCTCCAGGGAAGCAAATGACAATTCTGCTATGCCATAACTTTTAGTTAAGTCTTTTCTTATTGAGCCATCTCACTGTTGCTCACTGGTTAAATGCGGTTAGTGAGACATTTGCTGTGTGCGTTTCTCAAGCTGTCATCACTTAATGCAAATCAAGGCTTGAAAAATGGAGGAAATATAGCTCTGCTGTTTTGCATAATCTTCATTTTTATGTCCTAACCCTTGTAAGAACAGCAAAGTTGGGTCACATTTTCTCCCTTTGTTGTGGTACCGTCACTGTACCGCTGTGGTGGCCAAGAAGCGCGTTCCCATCTTCATTGCATTCCCGTCTTCATAGTAGAGGAAATGAATATAAAGTAATTTCAGAAGCCTTTTTGGTAAAATGTCAGCTACCAATATTTTTTTTCCTGCAGAATTCAGGATCTAGGTTACTAAAATTATTTGCAAATAGTTTTTGCCAGACGAAGAGAGGAAAAGTCTAAATGTTTTCTTTTGATAGTTCAAAAGGCTGGTTTTATTTCCTTCTGGGTAAACAAGTGATGAGAGGTGCAAGGAGGTAGCTGTAAAAGAAATGTCTCCAATGAAATGTGTGTAGGAACTGTGGCACAGCTAAAATAAATATGAATTTCTGTAACTGAAGACTAAACATCTGTTTCTTTATCTTGGGTTTGCCCTGGTTAGTTTTTATGGGGGTATTATAATGGGAGTATGTCCATTACCCTTCACAGATTTAATTTGCCTTGATGGTCCCAACTATACTTGTATAATTAGTTGTCAGGATGAATGAAGTTCCTAAGCAACTTGAGTATGAACAACTTCAGTCTCCACCGGGTCTTTCCAAGAAGTATTTGTGTGGTTTTTTGTGTGTAGGAAGAGTAGAATATAAAACAAAAACAAACAAAAAAAATTCCCATCAGCCTCTCAGCCAGAGTAGATTCATAAGTTAACGTCTCTCTCAGGAGTCTTGTGCTTTTCTTACTTCCCAATAATTAAATTTTCCAGGTTCAAGTCAGATTTCATGCTGTGTCTTGGATGATGAGAATCTACAAATACATTCCACTTACAAAAACTTCCTAAAAATCATCAACATAAATAAGATATATCTTTGAACTTCAAACTATAACCTAAAATTCCTCATTGTTGGATCTCATAATTTTTACTGGCTTTTAGTTACTTTTTTCACATAGGGAAAATAAGCCTGTACAAGAAGTCTGATGACCTCTCTTCAGCATAAGGATACCTGGAAATTTGGCTGCTGTGCTGGGGTCTGAATTTGCTCTTCTAGTTCCCATTTGAATACGTGCTACATGATACTTACCCATAAATTCTGTGATAGACTCATGATTCTTTTTTTTTCACCTATTAACAGTGCCTTTCCAGCAGAAATTTCTTTAAAAAATTAAGATTTCATTATTCTTGAAAAATGTGGTGTGATACATTAGTTTGTATAATAGGAAGTATTATCACACTGTAAATAATTGAAGAAACCATAAACTACAGTTGACAATCTAAATGAAGCAAGTACATTTTCTGATGCTTTTTTCTGTGAGTTTTTGTGCTGAATTTTGCAAATTAGCAAGTAATCTGTAATGGTTATCCTGAATGTTATGTGAATTAGTGAGGGTCCATTGTAATTAGATTTTTTTTTTTTTTTTAAAATCCAATTAGCAAGTGCGAATGATCTCATCATTTACCTAGAATTACTCCGAAAAAAACCACCCATAATTTTATTTGTACTGCATTTTTTTTAACATTT
This sequence comes from Aviceda cuculoides, assembly GCA_035590195.1. Taxonomy (NCBI): domain Eukaryota; kingdom Metazoa; phylum Chordata; class Aves; order Accipitriformes; family Accipitridae; genus Aviceda; species Aviceda cuculoides. The sequence goes on from JAVJGG010000061.1 coordinate 12,191,374, forward strand.
TAATGCTTTCATTTCCTCCTAATAAAAGAACTTGCACCAGGGCAAGGAGAAGAATGGTGAAATCCACAGTTACATTTTTTCCTTCTAGATTTGTAGGCTCCTTCTGTTCTCAAAGGTTTCTGAATCAGACCCAGCATGATATATGTAGTATTCTACAGGGAAAGGAATGAATTCTGCTTTCTGCAGATGCAGTCTAGTGTCTTCACCACAAGATCACTCTTTTTCTGCATGTCTTTGCACACATCACACTAGAATATTTTTAATTTCCATTTTAACAGAAGTGGAACTTCTTTTTTTCATTTCTTTTTCATTTAGTAGTAACTGAATTGTAATAGAAATGGAATTTCATGAAATTTTCACCCCTGTCCAAGGACATCTCTAGTTTTGTTCTATTTTTCTGTGAAGATGCTTATGATAAGAGCAAAACTTTGTTTTCCTTTGCTGTCACCTCATAATGTCAAAGGGAAAAGAGATTTGGCTGCTGCATATTCATGAATTACTACAGGAGATTGGACAAAGTGCTTGGCAGAGATTCATGTAACAGCTGAGATGTTGACTTCTTGGCTAGTGCAAGACTAATATGGACGTTACACCAGTTTGCACAGCAGGTCTGCAGTCATCAGCGCTGAGAATAAGTATTTTCTATCACTTCGGAACAGAGGGGTCAGTCATTTCCTTCTGCCGTATTGCTGTGCACTAGAAGGCGAGGTGATAATTGGAACCTCTGGGTGCTGAAGGACTGGTGATCTTTCCTGTGAAAGATGCGACCTGCGTTTGAGGTACAGTGCAGTGAAGCTTTTCCAGTAGAAATGCACCAGTTTGCACTGGAAGGCCAAGACTAGCTGATGGCTCCTGTGACTCGGTTACAAGCTCCTCTGCAGATGCAAGCCTCTGCTCTGTTGCAGCATAAAGGCTTTTTATTTTTTTTTTTTTTCCCTTTTCAGTCTGATCTTATTTCCTGAGAACTGTAATGAGATTAAGTCCTAGGGATTTTATGTGCACTGTTCAGCTATAGAAATATTCTCCTTTAAGCAATGTATTCTCTTCCCCATTGTATTTCCATTGCTTTCTATTTATCATTTGCGAAATACACGTTTTGCAGTTTAATTGTAGTTGCGTGGTCTGCGTGTGTCCTCCCTTCTGCACTGCGTTTACCTAGTTCTTCTCTTCTTGGATTTTCTACCATCTTGAGCAAATCAGTGGAAGGGTTCGGAAGAGAGATGCTTTGTAATTTACAAGCGGTTTAGCTTGATGATAGGTCCAAGCTTAGAAAAACTCAGTTAATAACCAAAACAAAGTAAATGTTGCTTGAGCAGACGTCAGTGGAAGTGGAGAGGGGCCGGCTGTTTGCTGGAACCACTTGGAGCTGCCCCTGGCCGAGTTCAGCGTCTGACAAAATCCAGAAAGAAATGATAGAACATTGTGGTGGATCTTTTCTTCCCCAATCAGAGTGTCTGTAAGAATAAGCATTAATTGACAACAGAGAAAATCACAGGAGGCTGCGTAAAATTGTAAAATAGGGCAGATACATATAAAAAAAAATAAACCCAGGCTAGAGCAAATCAAACTATGCTGTAGCATTTAAGATGTTAAATTACAAGCTGACTTACTGATGTGGTTTCTTTGCTTGGGATTCCTTTTATAGTGAGCCTTAAACAACTGGCTGCATCTGATCATCTTGCAGGTTTTAAATTTTTTTTTTTTTTTTTTGTAGTTTGGGGTTTTTTCTGCTTTTTTTTTTTTTTTTACGGCTTAACTTTCCTTGTGGGTAATCCAGATAATACTTTTTTTCAGTATTCTTTGAAACACTCCTCAAGAGTTCTAAGTAGTTTTGGTGGTGGGAAATTTGGCTGAGTACATCAGTCGTGATAACAGCTGTAAGCCTTGCTCAGATTTGGGAGGGAAGAACAGGGGGCTTGAAAATAGCTAGCTGTATGACACTTATAGTATCTGGCAGAAAATTCTAGTAATTTTCTGCTCTGATATACACTTACAAATAGGTATATCTTCTAGTTAACCAGCTCTGGACCACTTCTTGCTCTATGTATAGGTAACCTTTGGCTTAAATAAGAGGAGGAAATAAAAGGAACAAATTAACCATGAAGTAATATTTATGTTCTCCCATTTTCCTAAATAGAAGTGTTTTCAGCTTTAGTAGTAAGCTTAAATTGAGCGACAAGTATTTAAAACACTTCTTTCTGAAACGTGAGTTGTAAAAATCGAAGAAATGCATGAAAACTTTAAAGACAGAAAAAGTCTTTCGGTTCTGTTTCCGAGCTCCAAATCACTCCTGTGATTGTTCTGATTCTTAGAAGGAAAAAAAAAAAAAACAAACCCTCAATAATATCAGTAGGATGTGTGTGTCCCCTGGTACCACTAAGCAAACCGAGAGATTTCACTTTACGTTAATTTGCATGGTTTGCGAATATTTCCGAAGTAGCCTGTTGATTAGATTTCCCATTCCTGAGTAACTGGTTCATTGCAGGGCCCTTAAGAAATGTATTACTAAAAATAATACCTTAAATTAGTTGTTTATGCAGATGAAGGAAACTATTGACAGAATGTGGACACAGTCTAAATATTAACTGGGTATATATGGGTAGGTATTTGTGTATGAGAACAAGACTTCCCCATGCTTACTGCTTTTAAAAAGAGATTTATGCTTCTCATTTCACATTGATAATAGTGGCAGTCTCTTCCTTCTTCTCAGCAGGAATAGCTATCAAAGATGAAAGTATCTTTGTAGGCTGGCATGAACTGATTTCCTTAGTTCTGTGCATGATAATATTTTAATTAGGCAATTCATTTTAGTGGTAACTAGCTTTTCAATTAACCATTTTTTAAAAGCTTTCTTGCTTTCTTTAATTACATTACTTTAATTTCGTAGTGAAGGAATAAATCTCAACAGACAGGAATTCATTCACCTGAATTTTTGGGTGCTAAAAATCCGTAGAAAATCCAGAAAGCAATATGCAGTGGATGAAATATTAATGATCACGCTGTTTCTTATGCAAGTTATTTGTGATTAGGAAAATGGGTGATGCACAGTGTGAGGTGTGGAATTTCTTGCTCTTTAGAAGTGAAGTATGAACCTTTTCTCGTAATTGAAAATACTGTGATGTTTGTTCCGTAGATCACCATCAAGGAACTTGCTAGTTCAGACCTTGAAGAACCAAATTCATTCCTGATCAGTGGAATCAAACCTGATATGGAAGCAGTCAGAAAGTTTACCTGAAGGTCATTTAGTCATGTTTTTATTAACACTTCATGGAAGTTACGTAGAGGTTAATAAGTTACAAAGAGATGCTACAAGTTTTACTACATGTCTTGTATTCAAGTGCTTGGAGCATCTATAGATGTTGTAGAGGAATACAGGTGAATGAAACTTCTTAGTTTACGTATAAACTCCTTTAGTTTATATATAAACTATAGGTGAATGAAACTGCTTAGACTCTGTAGTGACTATTTCATCACAAATCTATGAAACACTTAGATTTTTTTTTTTTTTTATACACTATTTAAGCAGAATCTTAACTGACTTTTTCCATTCTAGTTCTGTCAAAGTATTTCCATTGTTCCTGCTTTCAGATACATGTAGCAGCTTAATTACTGTTTTGAAACCAAGGAACATTTCAGAGGAGATTAGATTAAAACCAAGTATTCTTATCCCAGTGGTTAGTGAACCTTTTAGTATTGAAGAAACTTCCCACTGATGAGAAAAATCTCATCAGGCGGATTCATAAGCAATTGAGTATGGTTCAGGTATTCCTCACCAAAGAAAAAAAACCCTGGAGATATTCAGATACTTATTAGTTCATGGTTGTCCAAAGAAACAGGGTCTAACTCATACTGGCCATAACTAGAATTTAATTAATTATTTCATTTTTTATTTTAACCTTTAGTTCTTATAATTTTTTCTGAGAGATATGAAATACAGCTTGTCCTTTTTTATAAGTTGTAATGGGCAGAGTGGAGAACATGAGGACCTGATAACAGGATACCCAGACTAGAGCTAGTTGGAAATGTTTTAGTGGAACAGTTTTTCCTCTAAAAAATGTAGCTTAAGAGGTGGGGATGGGGATTAAATATTAATTAGAACATGTTGATACTTGACCAAGAAGTCTGATAAGGAAAAACCAGAATAAATATAACCCAATTTTTAATTTTCTTGATTTCATGCATTTTATCCCTATTTATATTTTAAATAATATAATATATACTTTGAACCTTTAGTAATAGCAATGTTATTTTACAGAGTTTTGACACTTTTGAAATATTTCTAGTTGGTAACAAATTATTTTATGAGATTTCTTATTCTGCAGGTAAATAAAAAATTTGACTTTATGTTCCAATTCAAAATGAAACCAGATTTTGAAATGGCAGCTTTTCCTGCGGAAAGAAAAATGGCCTTTCTAAGCAGATGTACATGTGTCTTAATATAGTTTCAATATCACAGAAATTTTCATTGCTATTGACACTAATTGGAGGGGACAGGTGGTGGTGGCAGTGGGGAGGAAATCTCTCCAGGATTGTTTAGAATTGATAACAGGATACACAGAACTAGAGCTGGTTGAAAATGCATAAATATCAGTTATGTAAGAAATTGATTAACTAAGATTAAAAAAATAGAAGAAACTGCAATATAACGTAAAATAACAGGAATACAAAAGATACTTTCTCTCCTGTGTCTTCACGAAGAATCCCTGGAAGCGTAACTCTAAACCCCTAATGGTCTCCCATGACTGCCGCTGAACGCTTCCCAACTAAGGAAACTTCACACAGTGGAAAAACCAGTGAGTATTTGTGGTGGGGAGGCACTGGGGGAGCTTCATCACCTTGTGGTTGTGGATACGTGTGTTCATGTTTGCAGAGAAATGACTGCATCTTTTCCCATCTCGGAAGACAAATCTTTGGGTAGCACTAGAATAAATTCAGAGTTCAAGGTTAAAATAAACGCAGTTGGTCAGCAGTTGTTTTTTTAAATTCTCAGTAGGTTTCCAAGAGTACGAGGTCCTGTGCTCGGCGAGGAGGAAAGCTCGAACGCGGACCCTCTGCTGGGTGGGAGCCTGCCGAGAAGCCGGAGGTACTGCAGCACGCGTTGACACAAGAGGCAGTCTGAGACGTCGCCAGCACGTGTGCTGTGGTAAAGTCTGCATGTCGTAGCTGAAGGACTGAAGGTATTTTTCCCAGTAATATGCAGGCTGAGAGAGAACAGTGGGAGAATAAATTTAAGGTGGCTAAACTGATTCCACTTACTCTGAGGATCCTCTGGTTTTGCAAAGGAGAACGTGAACTGCTGAGTTCTCAGGCTGGTAAACCGTGGACTGATTTGACAGAAACAAAGTAGGCACTGATGACAAGCCATGGTAATTAACTTTCAAAAGTTAATATTTATTACCAGAAATCAGATCATGTTATCGCTGGTGTTTAATACCCAAAGCAAGACGTAACTGAAAATTTTCACAATACTGAGATTTTTTTCACATTATAAATATTTGTCTCTAGAGAGCTTAAAACCAAAATAGATAAGAGACGTATGTAAAGTCATATGAGAAATTGAAACAAGAGTGCAGTGGCCTAGAAACCACAAATAGAGAATTGTTGTTTCATGCCCCATGGCTTGAAAAACAGCTGCTTTCTAAACATGAAACTTGGCTTTCCTTCCCATAATCCCTGCCTTTCCTCCAGGCACTTGCTCAAAGTGAATCAGCTTGAGGATTAATACTTTTGCACAATGTTTTTGACAAAGTGTGTAATGCCAGACTGTATGAGCTTGGGCAGCACCGAGAAAGGGATTTTACAGAGGAGCAATATAGCACCTTGGAACATCGGTGTTATCCACAGAAATACTTCAGACCCTTTGATAAAGAGCTCTGGAAACAGAAGTGATGTTTCTGCCTGAAATGCTGGAGAGGAAGGCAAAGAGAAGGGGAAAAAAACAGTTTCCAGCAGTGGGTTCTCAGCATTCCAGGTTTCTCCCAGTTTCAGTGATGCTGCTGAGATTGGACTTGGTGTATCTGTGGTTTCCAGCAAGACTAACAAAGTTGTACAGCCAGTTGCTGGTGGTAATCTGGAGTGTTTTGAGTTGGCTAGGGCCAGTTTCCAGTTGTGATACATGTAGGTGGAGCAGATGCAGTAATTTAACAGACTCTCTGAGCCTACTACTTGTCCCTGTCGGCTCTTTTGGGATGAGGCACAACTAAAACCCGTGGTGAAAGTGGTCTGTAGGAGCCTGGCCGTGGTGGGGAAAGACTTGCCATTTCCCGGGGACCCGTGCCGAAAAGGGCTATCCTGCAGCGAGCCCGTGGTCAGAGCCCTTGATTTATTTGACTTTTGTTTTGCAGCTGGATCGGGATAAGGACTCGGGGTTAGGAAAGGCAGGACGGAGCCTGGTGCAGCGGCATACTGCAGTTGCTTCTCACTGCTGCACGTAACCTGCAGCACTGAAACGACATTATTGCTGACTTATCTAGCAATTGCATTGTTATAATGCTTCCTTTTTACGTACTGCAAATGGGAAGTTGACGATAGGAAAAAGAGAGTTGTGCAATAGGCTTTCCAAAGCAGAACTGACAGGCTGCAGTTTCTGCAGGGGTACATCTCCCAGCGGCAGCTTCCTATTGCGTATGGGAGAGACGATGATCTACCAGTGACTCACTGAATGCCTTTCACTTTATCCTAGCAAATGATTTAAAAAAAAAAAGGATAAAAAAATACAATTTCCATGGCCTTATAAATGCGATAGGAACCTGTGATTAAAAAATAAGGAGCTTAGCATGTGAAGGGTAAGAGCATGGCAGCAGGAGCAGCAGGTTAGATGTTATTGCTGTTACTGAAATGGAGCGCAGGGGTGACCACACTTTGCAAGAGCTTTATTGCTTCACTCTAGTAAAAATGAATCACATTTCTCTCTCTCAGCTCCTCATTTCCCCCCTCAAAAGACTGATAGGAAAAAAGGATGATAAAAAGCTCCAACATGAAAAAAAGTTCAACTTTACACGTCAGTGCTGTGTATAGGTGGATGATTCACCAGAATCCATCTCTGGTTTTGAGCTGGCTTTTTGTTTGAACTGTAAACATGTCAGACTTTGTAGAGATTCCAGGTCTGGGCCTATGCTAATACTTGCTTTTATCAGGTAAAATGTTATGTGGTGGCACAGAAGGGATTCCTGCTGAAAGTCCTCTCCTTTGCTGGTTTGATGGGAAAATAAAGAGAAATCTATGTGAAATCTCCATTTCTCTGCTCTTAGAGATTATTTCCATGGAGGTTTATACTGGGTACTTAAATGGAGTCTAAAGGTACTTTTCAATATTTGATGCCATCCTTTGCAGTATTGGAGGGGGTGAACTATATACACTTTTCCGACTGAATCAATTTTGTGACTGTCCAGTCTCTGTTAAATAGCTTTTAACTTTTGTTGCCGTTAACAGTCTCAGGATTTACAGGCAGCAGAAGGCTCCAGCTATACACCATTCAACAGGCTCAAGGCTTTGTGCTAGGTAGTGCAGGGACTGAAAATCATTATTTAGGAAGCTGTATCCTAAAAGTACTTGCAGATGTACAAAGGACGGGGCACCAGCCTGCAAGCAGCAAAGAAAAATTGAGTTTACAGTCCTGTACTATGTACATATAAACTACAGTGCATCTTGCCAAAGCTGAGCCATGCTGTCTGCAATAGGAACGCTTTGCTTTCTGCAGTGCCTGGCATCTGACAGTCCTGAAGCATTTTGCAGTACAACTGTTAATTAAGCTTTACAACAGCTTTGTAAGGTAGGTAAATACTATTAACAGACATTTCAGCTGAGGCACAGGGCTGCCTCTCCTGTGGAAGGGTACCAGGGTGCGAGAGCCTGCCCGTTGGTGGGTAGCCCAGTGTCTGGGACCAGATTTTTGCTCAGGAGAGCCAGTCTTCAATTGCTGCATGACCTTTCGTGCTAGCAAATTGGGACCTACATCACAGCTGGGATCTCTGCTATTATTGCAGCAGGAAAACTGTGGTAATACAAATGCTCCATAGACTGGAATAGCATAGTGGTCTGTCCGCCAGGGAGTTATTTTGGATTTCCCCCCAAATGAGACTAGAATCTGGCTTTCGATATGCAGAACAGCTCCTCTTGTTCCCACTTAACACGAAGCTTTTCCTCGCTCGAGAAGTGCGACCTTGTACCCCAGCTGCGGCAGTGCCGCGTTGTGCGGGCTTGCTCTCTGCAAAGCTTGCCAAGCTGCAGCCGCGCGCCCTCTGGTCTGGCGTGAGCCTTCACTTCATTCACACATTGACGAATCGTTAGCAGGCTGCGTGCAGCCTGTCAGCCCTCCGTGTTCTCCCTTCAGTGCTCTTAGTTTCCTAGCAGGAGGAAAAAACGCTCCTGGCTCGTGGCTGAAACCCTTTGCCGTCCCGCGTCCTTGTCCAGAGCCTCTCCTCCTAAGGGCGAAGGCTCTGTCCGACAGCCCACCTCCAAGCTGGAATCTGACGTCCAAGGGCGTTAATTTAGACCAGTCTGAGTCTTACGGGTAAATATTGCAGGATCTCTTTGCAAAAGGCTGGGAGGGAGGAGGAGGTGGACAAAGCGCCCAGTGCCCTACTTAGCAAACGCCTAGAACCTGGCCCGCTGCGTTGCCTTGTCAGTCGCTGTGTGCCGCAAAACTATTTAAATAAAAATGTAACGCGTCGGGGCCAGAAATTGCCCAGTTCAATGTTAACATTGTGTAAACACTCTCCAACTGACTAAATTTTAGCAGATCCGAAAGTAGCCGGAAGCGTTTTAATGCTTTCCCTTTCTGCTAAAGCTAAAATGGCAGCTCCAGCTCCGCTGCCGTCTCGCTGGGACTCATTAGCATGGCACCGCCGTCGTTTCTGCAAGCGGTAGGCAGCCACAGGGGAAAGCGTCACACGTGCAGCTAGTGGCAACCTTCACGCGGGAGCAAAACTATGAAGCAAAACTGCAGTGGAGGGGAAGGATCATGCTTAATAATATGCAAATCAATGTAGCATCGCACAAAGATTTGATTTGCGTTTTGAGGCAGCTGCTAAAAATGTTGTTTTAACCCCTCCTGGGAACGTAAATATATCCAGTAGACAGACTAGATAGAGGGCGATTACATTTTCTAATAACTTTAATTTTACAAGGTAGAACATTTGAAAGCTGCCGAGCCTTTCATCCTTGGACCAAGTTTGTTGGGGAGATGTCCATGTAAGGGTAATTATATCAATTTAATATGGCAGAACCCTGCCAACTCATGCAAAAAAATTGCACTAAGAAATGCCCTGCAGATTTGTCGGGACGTGAGAAAGTTTTGCTATACATAATGAAACATGAAATATAATTTTCAATGCACAAAGGACATGCTTTCTCCTTGCTTTTTATTGTTTCATCACAGGCAGACCAACACTCGCTGGTGCTGCCTGGGCTCAATCATTACGCTATCAGGCTGCGTATCCTCTTCGCTGAATCAAATGCTTACAGGCTAACCCGAGAAACTCGGTCAAGCCTAGTTGTTTTCCCATTTGTAAGGGCAAATGACTGGGGTCCTTTGCCTTCCTGTAACCAATTCCACACGTTGTTAAGCTTGTGTAACTCAGGTGGCTTTTTATTGCCTGTGTCTCACAGAAAGCAGCACAAGACTTAATGCAGTTGCTCCAACACGACATAGCTGTAAGAAAGAACAATATTATGGCCCAGTGCTGGTGAGAAGCGGAGAGGTGCTTCAGGAGGCAGAGACCTGCGTGAAGGCTGAGCCCCCAGTGCCAGAAAATGAATAAATAAGCAGCACACTGTCACACTAGCACTCAAGGAAAAGGTGTTTGTGTCCTGCTCTGTGAAATGATTGTTCAGGGGATAGCAAACTGGTATTTCTGTGGCTTGGATCCATTTTGATTTGTTTTCCTGTGTTCAAATCATCTGCCTCCAGCTGTTCTCTCAGGCTGAGTTTGACAAAGGTGTACAAATGAACTCACAGCTCATCATCTTCTAAAGAACATCCGCAATTCTCCTCCCTTTAGTTTCTGGTTTGGTTATTTGTGATAGCAATGCTACTGTACTGGGCCAGGATTCCCTGCTCTGCAAACACGAAACCAAAAGGCAATCTTCAGCTCAGGGAGTTCCCAGGCTTTGTTTTGTCTAGAGACACGTTGCTGATTGCAAGTACAAAGGTGTTGATGGAAATCATCATACTTTGGTACTGCCCTTGGCAAAAATCTTCTTAACGGTTAAACTGAAGCCCTGTTGAATCAGAGAAGGGCTGTCCAAAGGCTTTGCCACACTCGGGCAACTTTTATGGCAGTAGGTAGGAGCCCTGCGGGCTGGTGGTCTTCTCCACGCACCCACGGCTCAGGGCGCAGCCGGCACTGGGTTTGCGCCGCTCTCCGATTGACACCGGGCGCCTTCAGAGACCCTCCGCCACGTGAAGGAGGGAGGTTCTATCGCCCTGAGACAACCTGCTGCTTCCCTGCTGTTCCCTCAAGCCTTTAATCACTCTCTATGTTACACGTCTTGCAGGGCACCGTTTTCAATTTGCCTAGTTTCATCCAGATTGAGGAAACTGATTTTATTAACAGCTGTTCCCCTCCTGCCTTTCTCTCTCCTTCGCCGAGGTCTCCATACATTGTAAACCAGGCAGCTCTTGGTCTCTGTTTTGAGCTGTTTGTCTTGCAAAACCAGGCACGTTCTCTGATCCTCTAAGAAATTCTGTGGGTTTGCACCTTTCCTGGTTTTCAACGTTATTTTTTAAAATTGGAGTACCAGAGGACTATAGAATATTTCATCATCAGTCTCACAAGTGCTCCAAATGGGAGTAAATTTACCTCCCTATTTGTTGTTTACTTGTTTATACACCTGAGAATAATTTTCTAGGTTGTAGTCCCTTATTCTGTAGCTGTGCCTAGGTACACATCTTTTCCCTAGATATATAACTACAAATTTAGCTTTAAATGAACCTGGTGAAAATGAACAGATTTCCCTGAGATATCAAGGTTTATTAAAAATTAAAAAGATCTCATCTAACTCTGCTCCAGTTCCTCTGTGCAGGCTTTCCTTAACTGCCTTAAAATGTTTATTCCTAGATATTTAACATCCTCTTTGGTTACTCAAGGATTGGAAGACATTTAACTTTCCTACTGCTTTTTTCATATATGGAATAGAAATACATATTGAACAATTTTACCTCTTCTGCATTATTATTGAAAACTTTGCCCGCTCTATAGCTGCAGTACTGCTGAGGTTCTTTTGCTCTGTTTAAACTCTTTGTCTTCAGCCAGGCCTGCGATGGCTTTTTCTCTGTGCTTTTTAGCTTTCCTAATAAATATTTCATCTTTTCTGATTTTATTTACAGTAATTCCTATTGATTTCCTCCTTTTCACTCATTTTATATTGGCTTTTTGTTCCTAACTGCCTCCTTTGCTTTGCACCAAATAAGAATGTGCTTTTAGCCAAACTTGTTCTTTTCTTCAATCGTGGTGTTGTGGCTCTTGGCCATCTCATGATTTTTTCCAAAAGAACTCCCAATTCTCATCCTGTCTACTTTTTCTTTTCAATCAGTTTTTGGGCATTTTATGTTCTTGAGTTTTGGGCAACAGTCCTTTTGAAGCCTCAGGTATAAAATCACATCACATTTATTCTTCACCTTTCTGTTCTGACCTAATTTTTTAATATCTTCTTCATCCTGTTTTGCATAATATGATATTAAACTGCAATATCTGGATCAGCAACAGTCTTACCAATATGTTTGAATAGCACTTGGAAAATCATGTCCTGTATCTTTGTGGTTCAGAGTCTTTCAGGGACTGTTTTCTGTTCTATCCTTTTCTCCAAACGATGAAGTTGAACTCTAAGCAATTTGTTCTCAACTTGTTGCTTCCATTTGAACCCTGAATCAGTACCTGTGTTCTTCAGGCTATATCTGTGGGGTTTTTTCTGCATACATTAAAAGTGGCATAATAAGGGATATTCCTCCTTTTACAAACTTTGCTTGCATCCGTAGATTCCTACAGCTACATGGCTCGAAAAGAGGATTTAGTTATAATCATTTTTAGGAGACTACACTAAACAAGGTCTCCTGACAGTAGGAATATACTTCTACAATGGTAATTTTATAGGTGAAAGAGACTATCACAGAATGAAACTTCTTGTTTGGGGTGCTGAGTTATGAGACCTGTTGCTGTGAGGTGCTGAGAGCTGGCATAAAACCAGCATATGCTCCTAGATCTGCATCCAAAGCCACTGCTGCCTCAATTGCTATGAAATAATTTGCTCTTGCTGTGGCAGTGATTTTGGGTAGTATTTGGCAGCTCAAGCTGCCAGGATGATCTTATTCTTATTGCATGGCTGTCCAGTGAGCTATGCAGCAAGCTGTAAAGCTAAAAACTGACTGTTTTGCAAGAACATGGGAGTTTGAGTTTGCATTCCTAATCAGTCCCTTGCTGAGTCACTTTGCCTTGTCACGGCTCTGAATCACTGACACTTAATTGATGGACACTTTTTTTTTTTTTTTTTTTTTTTTCCCCTGCAACAGATGTCAGGCCTGGTGAGTGTTCCTGGGCTCCAGGTGACTGGCTGGGAAGGTTCTTCAAGTCAAACCGATCTACTCAGAGACAACCTTACTTCCTCCATACTGCACCTGGCCATGCACCATAAAGGATGCTTTAGTGGCACGACCACAATTCCTGCAGCAGCCTCCCTGAAGTATCTCTCTTGAGCATCTTCTCTGGGATTTGAGAGGGCACCATGATTTTTCATGTGACAGAACATCTGGTAGCACCCAAGATGTGAGCCAGTTCATCCTGCTGTGTCGCGTGAGGTATAAACCTACCCACAGGGGATCCTGAAGCACAGTCTGTGTCCGGGAGGCTGACAGCAGCCAGCTCAGGCTTACAGAGCAGTCACGACGTGGGTTTTAGTGCCTGGGAGAGCTCTTACTTCCACAGAAAATTTCTTGGAGCCCCAGACTTGGTGAGTGTCCCAGATTAAGGTCTGCTGCCACTAAGCTCCTTTTCTCCCTCTTTACTACCACGTAGCCATAGCTGGAAAGGCAGAATCTGACCCTACTTGTCTGTGCTGATGTTGTCTTCTACTTGGCATTTGTGCTATATCTCTCCCTGCATTCTTCCCTCTCCCGAAACGCATGTCCCTAGATATCTAAATACACCCTACCAAGAGTGCTCGGTGAGCATGGAGCAGATTGACTGCGAGCCCTTCTGATGCTGAATTCAGCTGACAATCAGCCTCTAACGCCAGCAGCTATTCCTGTTTTGTATCCTCTTCCTTCAGTCTGATGTCGACAAGGTCAAGTTTAGAAACTTCCAACAAATGTTACTTTCTCATTTACAGACAGCCTGTTGGGTGGCAACTCCTGTTTCGTATATGCCAGGTGCCATTTTAATCAGCTCTCTTCTGTAAGCTTCATATTTGAATAGTTGGTAATGTCAGAGTGGTGAATGGCGTAAGAGCCAGCAGGTCTCTCTGCACATGCTTAACTCTTCATATTTTCTACAGCAATTAGTATTTGAATCCCATTTTCCAAGTGAGCCTGACTGTTCTCTGCTCTTTGAGGAGGAAGGGGGTGAGGTAGCAGAGCAGGGGACATCAGGGGTGGATGGATGAATGGATGGATGGAGAGCATCATGAACTGGTTATAGCTGGTCCACAGAGCTGTGCTCTTAAGTGGAAACTTCTTCCATGTGGAGGAGTCTTGGTTCCAGATCCCACAATTCCAGTTTTCGTATACTGCACCTTCAGCATCCTCCACTAATTGTCCATTGGCTAAAGGCCACTGAAGTTTGCTAGGGACTCTAACTCGGCTAAGCTTCTTAAAGCTGTGTATCCTGCACAGTAAGGAAAATTAGTTCCCTGGTGTATTGGTCTTGGATAATAGGCTGAAGAGCGAGCCCTGCTTTATTGTGACTTGAATGTTGGCTCTTCTCATCTAATTATCACTGTAATCTCTAACCTAGTGCTGCAGGCATGGATTCAGATATGCACTTACAGCAATTACATAAGTGAATGAATCAAATGTATGTAGATAAGATATATAAATATGGTGATTTAAAATTGTATTGTGAAGATGTCTCTGGAGACTTAGAGTTTGAATCAAATCCCTCTTGAATCACTGGGAATCTTTCCACTGCTGTCGGTAGCCTTTGGTTTGGCTTCTTAATGATTTGTCTTCATTACGGAAAGTTAGACAGAGTAAGTCTTCGTATGAACGGTTCAGGGCTGTCAGATCCTGGTGGATGCTCTGTCTGAGTGATGGTACTGAAAGTTGATATCTGTTAGTGAAGCAGTAACGTGCATGACCTTGTCCTTTTAGTCCTGCTGAGGGGCACAGTCAGGCTGTTTAAGGATGAATGAGGGTGGAGTGACTTTCCACAGATTGGAAAGAGGATCTCCAGAAGAGCGTTCTTGCCCAATATGCTTTGGGATTGATATCCAGCATCAGTTGCAATGAAATGGCCTCTCATTAATGCTAATCACACTTACCTCTTACTTTTCATATTAGATAATGAACATGGTTGTGTACTGGAAAGCCTCCTCTCCCTTTTTTTGCTGTGACAGCATTAGATTGCTGTGATTTATACTCTTCATATAGGTAGTAATATGATTATTCAGTTAATCTATTATTCATTTCACTCATGATCTATTCTTTTCACATTTTTATTCTGTAAGTCAATTTCTCTCTCTGCTATTTTAATAGAGTAGGATTCTAAATTGTGAGAACACGGCATTAAACATGTATAAGATTTAATCTAATTTAAAATGCTTTCTTCTAGCAGGATATGCCTAATAAGCATAAAAACAATAATGTTCAAAATGCTATGGCATATTAACATGACACATCGTGAAGGGTGCATTTTTCAAATAAAGCTAAGCACTAATTAATGAATACGTAAAAAACTTTCTTATCCCTTATCCTGAAGCTGTATGATTGACATGGAAAAAGATCTTTTGACAGAATAGTATTGCATACAAGCTGCCTTGAAGTTTACAAATACTATTTCTCGGTGTCTAATGTGATATCTTTAAGGTAACACAGAATCAGTGGTATCTCACAGTATTAATGTTACATGGACACTGAAGTGCTTGTGAATAATTAATCTGCACTTGATTTAGTGCTGGATGTATGTGTGTGACCCACTGGTTGAAAGGGATTTTAGGTTTCCTATCTGCATTTTTCTGCAGAGATCATGAGTCTGTTCCAGCCGGCAGTGGCACAGCATGGCTGTTGCTTCTTACGCATGTAGTTTTAGAGACTCTTGCTGGAGTTTAATTATCGGGGCGATAATTATTTTTGGTAATAATTTGTTTGACAGAAAAATGAAGTTTTGGGTTGACTGAAAACTTGTTTGAAACAAATTCAGCCTTCTACCTGCTGCCTGAGAACTGAATAATTTTGATGTGTTTTTATGTGAAATGTTTTTGTTTCCTGCTTAGAAAGTTAGGCCAATGCACTCTTGTGAAAATGTAAAACCTGCCCAGATGCAAAAAGAATATTTTACTATCAGTTGCACCAATACTTAGAAAAATAGACAATTTTGGTTTAGTTAGACTATTTCGTTGACTGTTTTCATGACCCCTTTTAATGCTCAGTTTTTGACCGTGCAAGCAGCCCCACTGTGAGGATACAGAAAACGGTAAAATCCTGATCCTGCGGAAAGTTACGCACAAACTTGGGGTTCACAGCGGCTGCACTGGCTCCCGTGCAGCCCACAGGAGCCTGCTTTTGCTTTCCGCACAGAGCAAGGCGGAGGGCAGGAAGGCAGCAGAGCCTGGTCCCAATCTGGGAGGCTGGGCTGGGGCCAGGACGAGCCCCCCACCGTGCGGATCTGGAAGCCTTCTCAGCTCTGTCATTTTAGGAAAAGCCAGGGGAGGCTGCTTTGTAATACTTAGAGGGAGAACTCATATAATTAAGCACGTCTCTGTGTCTCTGCAGTTCCTGAATCTGCTTTTTAAATCTCCTATTCATTATCATTGTATCAGTTTAATTATAGATTTTCAGCAGAGGCTGACGTGCAACAGGAGGTCTAATTGTGCATTCGGTTTCCGGGATTGCTCATTCCCAGCAGGTAACTCCAGGCACATATGGTGGAATTAGCCATTTGCTCGCGCCGCTGACCTTCTCCGCGTGCGCGCTCTCGGCGCCTGCGAGCCACTGCGCTCCCACACTTTCAGAAGGGTGAGTCTGAAGTGACGAAAAAGGAGACTTGGACAGTCAGATGAAGATCACTGAGACAGCTTGCTGTAAGGTGTGCCTCACATGATGTAGAAAAATGGCTAATGCTGCAAGTTCCAGAATACAAACCCCTGCGATATCAGGAGTGCTTAAAAAAAAAAACAGAACAACTTTCTGACAACAGGACAGAAGGATATTGGTTCTGAGCGCGGCTTGGATTCAGCAGTGTTTTTCCTTGAGCATGTTTAAGTTCTTGCTAAGGTCAGAGCTTTGCTGAATATTTCTCTTTATTATTTGTATCTTGCTAGTTGCTAGGTACCCCACTTTGAACACAGAAAAATGAGAGTGCTTTGTATTTGAGGAATGTATTAGGAGTGTGCTTAACTCTACGTATCTCTGCCCTGGAACTTGCATGAAGTGAACTTCTACGGGAAAACAACTTTTCTGAACATGACAAAACCAATATTTGAGAATGAGTAGTGCATGTATGGCATTTTTTTAAACTGAGGAGGTGCAACTCCCCTTTGTAATTCTTTGTCCCAGGAGGAGCTTACAGAAACTGAATTACAGGGGTTCAGGAAACCCAGACGTAGATGCTGGGACTTCAGTGGTGGTTCCTGGTGTGCTGGAGAGACAGATCAGTAAAGTATGGTCATTCTTGCAGACATACAAAGTTAAAGAAATCACCACTTACAGAGTCGGGAAGGAATTTTTCCTATGTATTCCCCAAGTATTGTTAGGTGCTGCGGATCCTCCTGCTGCCCACCCCACTGTTTCTCTAACACTGCAATCCCAGTGAACTTAGGAAAAAAACCATCGGGTAGATGGTTCAGTTTTCTGTGACTGTGGGTGAATGGCATAACTGGATCTCAGCCCTTCTGTCACCAGGACTATGTTTCTATTTGCAATTACATCTGAGCCTCTGCAGCACTAGAAAGCAAGGTGAGTGACAGATCTCTTCTACCCTGTGCTCGGCTTAGCAACATGTCCCAAAACCTGCCCAGAAACTTCCAGCAGTGAAAAATGCTATTATTTTATTATACTGCTTGATTTTACAAAATACTGTCCCATAGGTGACACCCTTCAGACAATTAAAAGAGCTGACTTTGATCTATAAAGCTTTTCCTGTTTAGGATCCTGGATGCCCCAGCACTGACATATCTCAAGTTGACAACTGGCGTCATTGACCGTTTGGGAAGCTTAGGCCCTGGGCACACAAAGACGCAGCACTTTTTTTTCATGTCTGCCTCTCCTCACATCCATCCATCTTAATAGAGATGTTATTTCTAGCCTTCCTTGTTTTGTTTCTGCTTTCAGCAAATAACATAAGAGAAAGGTCTGTGACAATTCTAGGAGTTTTTGTAGAAAAAGGTTATTGATGGCTGCTACTTCTTCTACGGACATTTGGAAAAATCCTTGAAATGGTGTTTGGTGGCTTGGTGAAACAAATTATTACTATGGTAACAGCTGCTGAAATGTTACAGAAAAGTCTATCTCTACTTTTCCTTTTTTTGTTTCTATGCTGACATGAAATCATGTGGCCTTATTGCTGAGATAGTGGCATGAACATGTCAGTAATATTTGTTATGCAGCCTAAAAAAAGAGAAAGGAGCAAGCATGTCAAAACCTTCATATTCAGGATCTGAGCGCAGCAGTGTAAATAAATACCGCCTCACTGGAATAAATTAAGAACCTAGGAAGAAAAATCTATACACATCAACTGGAGGAATCTTATTTTAAATGCTAGTGATTTTTTAATTTAAAATATTATTTCTTACTGGATTTATATCACAATACCACAGTTATGAGCTGCTATTGAATTACAAAAAAATTGCCTGTAAGTAGAAATTTCCTGTTTCTGCCAGCACGCCCAAATCTGCCTTATGGTAGTTGGGTAAGTTGTACTGAAGGAAGAGCTGAATGCTCTGCCTGCCCACCCTGGGGCTGATCAGGCACAAAGTGTCACATCCACCTCAGTGGAAAAAATGGCCCTGAGTTATCAAAAGTGTAAATGGCTGCTTGACTGCACAAAACACAGCAGGAGAGTAAGCTCTGGGCCTCTGAGTGTGGAAGTCTCAGTTCAGTTATCACAGTGGACACTAAAGGATGTGAAAGTGTGGAAATTCAAAATGGAAGTTAGTAAAAGTTTATTGCAGCCTTTATTAAGGGGGAAGAAAGAGATTTCTTGGCCAGTTCTAGGGTGTAAATGCTCAGGACACTGAAGAGTCACTAGTAGTTGACAGTACAGGTGGACACAAAGAAGCGTGTGGGCAGGAAATATGGCTTTTTTGTCAGTGTCCTCCAAATCCAGCTGGATCGTCCATCACACATAGATACTCCAGCCCTGGCAGCTCATCTTATTGTGGAGTTGTGTCGTGGTTTAACCCCAGCCAGCAACTAAGCACCACGCAGCCGCTTACTCACTCCCCCCCCCCACAGTGGAATGGGGGAGGAAATCAGGAAAAGAAGTAAAACTCGTGGGCTGAGATAAGAACAGTTTAATAGAACAGAAAAGAAGAAACTAATAATGATAATG
>JAVJGG010000061.1:12210171-12240304 GCA_035590195.1 Aviceda cuculoides
ACTGAACTCAAAACACAGCACCGTACCAGCTACTAGGAAGACAATTAACTCTATCCCAGCTGAAACCAGGACAAGTTGGAAGAGCCCTTGTCAGGCCAGCAGTCCGTTTATCTGCTGTGGAGTCTGCACTTGTGTATGTGTTCTGGACTCGGGAAAAATTCAGCACCAGCTCGGTTATCAAAGCAGCTTGAGAAGTATAGAGCTTTTTTTCCATGTGAGATTGGAGAGGCTTTGTAATAAAAGAAATGACTTTGCTGTGTACATTGTAAGCTCTGCACAGTGGTTTGTGCCAGTCATTCTGAAATGAAAGTCGAATCCAAGTTAAGGGCAGGAGCTCTTTTTGGCACAGTGATTGCTGATGCTGGTGCTCATGACCGAAAGAAGATGCCAATCTCTTATGTTTTTCCCAGGAAGCTTGAATAATTATATATTTATTGTGTTGCAGAGAAGCCTTGAAACAAACCCATTTGTCTGAACAAGGTGAAATGTCACAAACTTTGAGGTTTAAAACCCAAAGGTAAGGCCAGTCCAAAATTTGCATGTGATACAACCCAGGAGCCTTTTTTCAGGTGTTACCAGTCTTGGATTAGTCCAGAGTTTGGGACCAAATGAAACACTTTGAGTGTGTCTCCAGGCTGTGTATTAATTGCACTGCTGCTGTGTGTGTGTAAAGCCCGCCATGTGTAGCTGGATGTATAAAGACATACAGTTCAACGTCTTGTCTTTCCTTACATTTTAATAATATTTTTGGATTAGGATGATGAAAGAGAGGACAATGTTACTGAAGACATGATAACCTCATGAGAACTGAGGGCAGCTGTAACTCTGTAGTCAGTGTGAGCACATCCTACTGCTTAAAACCACGGACTTGAGGGAGAATCCTGCGAAAGCGTACGGTTCAAGGATCTAAACCCAGGTTTGAAATACAGATTTATCATGTCAATGGGGAGAGAGGCAAACGGGAGTCTGCTCCCTGGAGTGGTCTCCTGAAACTGTGGGCAA
Organism: Aviceda cuculoides; assembly: GCA_035590195.1. Classification (NCBI taxonomy): domain Eukaryota; kingdom Metazoa; phylum Chordata; class Aves; order Accipitriformes; family Accipitridae; genus Aviceda; species Aviceda cuculoides. The sequence continues at coordinate 12,211,174 of JAVJGG010000061.1, forward strand.
GTTGATGCACAACTTCTTCGTAAAATGTATCACATGAGGCTCATGTTTGTGCCTTGGCTTCAGTGGCCTGACCCCGATATGCTAAAAAGCTATTGAGGTGTTTTATCATTTAACTCCTCTATGAAATTCCAGCAGAAGCCAGACTTACTATATATGCAAATACCTGACAGGGAGAGGGCTTGATCTCGAGGAATGACTTCTGTTCTGTCCTTTTCAAAAACCTGCCTTTAGTGTGCTTTTAAAGGTTAAACCTTTGGTGATGGGCTTTGTTCTAAACCACAAGCACTTAGAAATATTTGATTTGAAATCAATACCTAGCAAACTTTGGGATGTTACTGTCAGTTTTATTCCAGTGTTTGGGATCTTAGTCCTTCTGTAGCAGCACAGTATTTCAGGTAATTTTATTTTGTGTAGCAATGGCTGGTTGGGACTGTCTGGCTACTGCTAATTTAAGAAATGGATTGAGGAATTTCGTGCATGGAAAATGAAAAGCTACAAGTGGATCAGATGGTGGGAGGTAAAGTGGGTTTGTGATTGAAAACACCCACTCAGCCCCAAAGCACTGGCACCAGAGATTTTTTTTGACCAATCCTGATTCTTATCCCATATAAATCAGTGGCAATTAGGAGCAGCTCCACTGAAGTGTATGGGATTGATTATCCATGTAAATATAGATAAGATCATACTTATGCTTCTGTGCAACCAGTCTTAGCATAGAGTGGATGCTGAGCAAAACTTAAAAGACTCAGGTTTTAATGCATTTTTAACTTTTTTTTTTTTTTAAAAAACCCTACCATTGACATCACTCCTGCCTCTTTAAATCCAAAACAAAATATCACATGGAGCGCTTTCATAAATAATTTACTTTCTGCCTGACACCAGTCAGGGAGGCATAAAGCTTCCTGTGTGTACATGCTGCTTCTAGAGCTCAGCAGTAACTTGATCTGAATTTAAAACAAAAAATCTGAAGATTTTTATTTTTCTATGAGGACGGAAGAGGTTCAGGGACTCTGAAAGAGTCAATTCAGGCCCCACTACATCAAACACTCTCTGTGGCTTTTGAAAAGGCACCGTTCATTCATCCTGACCCCCGCCAGAGGGGTGACGTGGGGAGGACTGCCCTTGTGGTTAAGGAACTGGGTGGAACTCGGGGGATTTTGGCTCAAGTCTCTGCCCTGCTCTTGGTGATGTTGGCCGGGTACAATGTAGCCCTGTGATGAGATTTCCAGGCTACTTCCAACCAAGCTGGGAAGCAGAATAGTTGCATTGATATGTTGTGTCCAGGCAAAGGTACCTGCTGCCCATTGGGGTTAGCTAACACGGTAAGTATGTCTTGTTTTCCCAAATGACCTTGCAGAATTACTAGATTTCCATCCTTTACAGGAAGAGTAATTATTGAGCAAGCTGTGGAGTTTGGGGCTGTTTCTCCAAATGTCCTGCATGACCTTGCTTACGTCACTTAGGCAGAAATTTAGTGAAGTCTTAAAGCATTTCAGTCTTATTGAGGGCTTATCTCTGGTTGATTTCAGTGGGATTTAGACTTCCACTTTCTACTTAAGTACCTAAATCTCTTTGTGATCCATACAAATCTTAAAGTTTCTCTTTGAAAAAAGGGGATCATAAAATGTCTTGTCTCAAAGGGATGCTTTGAGGAGAAATTAAAGATCGTGAAAAAAATAAAAGGTTTGCCTATGAGGCTATGTAGATATGATAGAGAGAACGATCATGCATTCCCTAAAACAAATTCCGGAGTACATGCTTGGCATGAGTGTCGTACAAGTGTTTCCAAGCTGGCAAGAGCACCCAGTCTTCACATTGCACAAAGATCATTCTATAATTTACAGCAAACCTCTGGAAAACATTTCTTTCACTTAAAAATACAAAAAAAATCTGCCTGTGGCATGGCATTTGTAACATGCTTAGCAAGCAGCACGAGCTCTTTATAATTCATCAAAAAGGCCACACAGATAATGAGACAAGGCTTCTCACTGTAGCTAAATATTTCTTCCCAATGCTGCTTCAAAACGAAAAGTACCAAGATGACGGGCAAAGGGAAGACTTACTCGGGCACCGGGGCCCAGCGTGTCCCAGGACATCTGTGCACAGAGCAGCGCCTGTACTGGGGCACCATTCCTCCTCCTACTCCAGGGATGCTCCAGCCCAAAGCACCAAACCATAAACCTCTTCTGCCCAGCTCTGGCACAGAATTTGGGCTAAAATCTCCAAGCTGAGGCTAAATGAGCTTCAAAAAGCTGTCGGAGCTGCCTTGGTAGCTCTGCTGCTGCCCTCTGCCACCACTGTGCCTTCGACTGGGGCTGGGATGAGAGAGTTTTCTGGCTCTGGACAGACTTTTTCTAATATTTTCTAATATTACTGGAACAGGAGAGCTGGGGTTGGGGCTGCTTGTGTTTCTAGATGGCATTGTGAGCAGGGCTGAGCTGAGCCTAGCTATGGCCCTGGGGAAAGAAAATGTCCGCGGGAAATGATTCTTTCACTTGGCACTCTTTCCAGTGGGAATCAGTGAGGATTTCAAAGATGTTCCCGCTGACGTGCTAAAGCTTAGCTTAAAAACCACAGAGATGAAAGGGCAGCCTCCTCGGGCACGCGATGAGCTGTGGCAGGGTGATGGGCTGCTCTTGCAGTGAGCTGTAATGAGTTCCTGTAAGGGGAGACACAAGCACTAAGAAGTCAAATGAACAGAAATGGCTGCGTGCAGAGTGATTGCAGCATTGCCTGTGCTGCCTGTACACAGGGGGCATTCAGTCCTGGTCCTTTTCATGGCCGTGTAGTTCCCTGGGGCTTCGAGGGGACCTCCGAGGTGTCTGGAAAGAGAAGAATTGCTGCACTGCATAGGTTTGCTCTGCATGCTGGCCACCTCCCTAGATGGCTGTTTGTTTTTTCCTTCTTTGCCTTTGAAATGTAAACTGTAGAGGTTTTGATACTATAACAAGGGGAGAGTTAGGTGACTGTACTCTACTGAAAAGCTGTTAGGTTATTTCCTAGTCTTATAGCAGTCTTTTCCAGTCTGCTGTAACTATAGGTGAAGCTGTAATGCAGAGATATGGGATTTTCCATCATGTTGCATATGAATTTGGGAGGGGGTTGTCAGGCTCTGTAATTATGCAAACTTTTAAAGGCACAATCTCTTTGTGGAGTTTGAGGTCTGTTTTCTCCCATGTGTATTGTGGCAAACTTGTAGGTGTAATGCGAGTGTTTATATCAATAGATCCACAGTTTTCTTCTCTGTTTTCTCTTGTTTAGTTTCATGAATCTTCCAGAAATTAATAAGGAAGACTAGGAAATGATGCCCCCATCCCTCTGGCTGTGGGACCTAAAGTCAAATGGAACAGGGCACTGAAGAAGGAAATACAACAGTGAAGAGTGTGGCAGGCTGGAAGGACTTTCACCTGCTCTACCTTCCCTGCATAAGCTCTGCATTTAATTGTAAATTAAGAATGGTAGAAGCAACGCTAGACAATGCTGCTTTCTTTCTCCTCTCCTTCAGTTTGGAGCATGCCCTATGGTGTCAATAACGTGCGGACCGAGCGACGTGTGCTTCTGTCTAGTGGATGATAAATGGCACACAGTGACTAGCAGTGACTAGGAACGGTACTACCTACATCTGCTTCCTAAGTGGGGTAAGCAACTAAGCTAACTGTATGCAGTGGAGATGTAGGAGTTATTGTGGCAATAACCTGTTGAGTCACTGTTTTTTATTGTACAATTATTTGTGTTCAGATCTGATGCCTAAATAATGTGCAATACTGAAACTCTGCAGAAAAGGAAATGAATGCAGGGAGCGTTGCTCCACGCAGCAGAATGTCCCTGCTGAATAAAATCTATAGCTATTTCCCTTAAGCTCTAGTTAATAAGGTTCTAAAAGTGATGGGTGAACTCCTTAGGGGCTGGCATCTGAGTGCAGTTCAGAAGAGTAGCCCGAAGTCCAGACACTTCTCTAAAGCTTCTGTCATCCATTTGAATGTCATGAGTCTTCAAACCTGGTCTAAAACCCCTGCAAGGACACGTTTCTCAGCAGTATTTCAACTTCTCAGGTTCTCCCTGGAGAACAGAACTGCAAAGGCACACAAAACTCACCCCATTTCAAGCTTGAAAACAAAAGTTGGTGGTGTACTGGAAATAGGCAGAGACCTAGGGTGAAGGAGCATCTTTCTGACTGGTTTCAAACAATGGAAAATCTCATCTTTGTTTAACATATGGAGAGTGGGAAGCCTCTGGATAACAAACGGGGGAGGGCTTTGCAACCTGTCCCTATTTACACAATGTTCATCTTCCTTATGAAATATCCTGTCTAGTGTAAGACAGGTTAATATAGCCCAGCTCACTGTCATCGTCTTAACGGAAAGGCAAAACACACTCCCATGTTTGAGCTGCTGGGATTCCTCCTGTAGCTCAAGTAACACAGGCAGATCCTTTTACACACAGAGCCTCGGGGCTCAGTCCTTTTCCATGGACTGAGAAGCAGGCAGGTCCCTCTTCCAGGGCAGCAATCTGTAGCCAGCTCCCACCAGCACCATTTGGATATGGCACATGTATTCCTGCATGATGTGACCTGGTCACATACAGATCTAAGCTGTGGCTTTCCATAAGGCAGCACCCTTAGGAGGGATGGCAGGTTTCCATAACAGATACAGTTTCAGTAGGAACCTTCTATGCTTAAGAGAAATACTCCTTTTTTTGTGAGAGAGCGAGCAAGCCCCACAGAGGCTAGCAACTCTGGATTTCTGGATTGCATCCCTCAGCACAAGAGCTGGCAACCTCTCAAGGACTGTCTTTCAAAACGCATATATATTTTTGCAAATTGGACCCCAAATGTGTTAGTGAAAACTTGGTCTAAATGGGAGATATTTCCAATCAAAAGTCAACATGCTGCTGATCTAGCTCATCAGTGTCTTGCCCCTGGGGAGGTGGCAGGTTGCAGTTCCTGGCTCCCATGAGACAACAGAGAAGGGAACCAGGGGTTAGGGACCACCACTTCTTGTTGACACATGTGCCTCTCAAGGTGATGTGATTCCTCACCGGGGCCCAGCACCAGCCTGGAAGCTTGCTGTTCAAAATACCAGCTTCACCCTCTTTGCCACCCCTGGTTTACCTCGCTGACCACCAGTGTCCTGTCTTTCGAGTCCTTCGACATCAGTGTGAGGTCTGAAAATCTAATTTTGTCTGAACCACATAAGACTAGACATTGTGTGACTACAACGATGTGTTAAATCTGTAAATGTTGTCTGTTTTGGGCTTTAAAGGAAAGTACATGTGAAGGAGTGAGGAGGAAGTGTATGAAAATCCCTGACTTGGGTTTAAACAGTGATGACTAAGGATTGTCTACACAGGAGTTTCCTGTGTGGTGAGGTAGGTTTTGAAGTGCTTTATGCTTAGCTGCCATTTCCATCTGCAGCGTCTGGATCCGTTGTATCCCTCCTACAGGTTTCTGAGGCAGCAGCACAGCTGAGTTAGACAGGGACAAGAGAGAGAGGCCTAAGGTGACTACTTTTAACGGAGACTTTGCACAGAGTGTATAGAAAGCTGGAAATTCATATTCTTGCTTAGAGGTCCATATAATTTACACTATTGCAGAAAAATCTCTGTGTTCCTTTGCACATTAGAACATAGACTGGTACAGTTCATCTGCAGTGCTTGTGGAGTAGTCAAAGACAGGTGGAACATGCACTTTATCATATGCCTATAAATGTTTGGATGCACGTACATATTTACTGTATGTCTGCAGAGCTTTGTGATCCAAGAGCACCTGTGCTACTTGCCCTGAGTTGCTGGCAGACCTGCAGTGCTTCCAAATGCCTGAAAAGATACAGCTAGTGTGGTATTCTGGCAATCTTCTTTAATAAGAGAGTTGTTATAAAAGTCCCAACAAGGACAAAACACTGCAAAGGTGCATTAAAGATAAGTGAAATTCTGGCAGTGATGCAGTCCTGGGTTACTTGCTTCATAAAAGCCGTCTTGATGAGCGGCACCCTCGAAGGACAACTTTCAAAAGCAGAGGGAGGGTTGTTCCTGGCAGGACTCCTCCGGCTGCGTTGGCTTTCAGCAGCGCTCCTGGCCTTCTTCGCCATGGGCTCTTGCTCTCCGGGCTTCTGAAAATTTCCAGGCACTGTTGGCACAGTTTTGCGAGAAAAGGTAGAAATGTTATGTTATGTGCGTCTTCCTCTTAAGCCACCTAAAATAAAGCCGCTTATTTGTTTCCTTGTCAGATTGTCTGTGTGGCAGTTCTCTTTCAGGCTGTGACAGTGAACCTAGTGTTAAATGCTGCATTAAGGTATTAGAGAGAGGAGAACAATGTAAACTGTAGTTATCAGTGCTTTAGCTTTCAGAATGTTTTGCAGGTTTGCGGGCAAGCTGAATTTAAGGTGTTGAAATGTGAGGACCCTTGTTTTCCTCCCTCCCCTGGTGGTGTCTCTGGCTCCTCCAGAGCACCAAAGCTCATCCACCTTGAATGTGTGGGGGGAAGCCGAGCAGTAGTTTCAGTGCAGCTTGCTGGATCCTTGACGCACTCTTGAAGGCTTTTTGATTGCAGTGTTATTTCCTTTCAGAGCCAATGTGATTCCCTCCGTGCCACAATAAAAACACTTAACAATCTTTCTTTCCTTTCAGGAGGAAGGAAGCAATTTTAAAAAATATATAGCCACATATATCTCCAGCATTTCTAGGCTAAAAAATATATCACATTTAAAATGTTGTGGCTGTGGCTCTGCAGGCTCTTCCACATCCAAACAATGCAATGTCATGCTCCAAAACTTCATGAATTGTGAGATTCAGTGCTAAGCTGGTAACATATACATTGAATTTTTTGAAAAGTTACAGTGCTGCATATCATTAGAAAGAGAAAATACTTATTTGTCCTCTGATACTGAGCATTGATTAGTAGCCATGTCAAATCTGAATTAGAAGTATTTTAAATTGTGGCACTCACCAGCAAATAAAAGGCGTATTAGATTATTTTAAAATGCTTTTATGGCTCCATGTGAGTAATTCAACAGATGGTACTAAAGCACTTAGTTATAATGCTGAAGGAATCTAAAAAATTGTCTTAAAATAAGAAAGTAAATTCTCAAAAAATTCTACAACAGTTTCAAAAGTGTGGCATGTGCCGCACAGGTAAAGAAGTGAATGTGAATCCTGAATGCCATAGCCTGCCTTAAAACCCCAAGTAAAATTTCATGCAAGCAGTAATGCTGTCCCACATGCACATTGATGAAATATTTGCATTTCATGGTTCCGTATCTGTCTTGAAGATAGATGTGCGTATATAGGTACAGGCTGTGTTCACAGAATATATGAGTTAGGGAAACATATCCAGCTGCTGTGAAATCATGCTAACTTTGTGGCATAAATTAGGTGGAAATTTTCCAGATTTGTATTTAAAAATGGCATACTCAAGAGCTTTGGAACTAAACAAGCCCCATCTGTTTTAAAAATTATACAGCACTAAGAACGTGCCCCAGTATACATCAAAATCTGGGATGATGTATAAGAAACCGTAATTTCTAGGGTAGCAGGAAGATTTCAAAAAATTGATTTTGTAGTATGTCTCTTCTTGAAGCAGTTGGTTAAATGCATTCATTGCCTAAAAAACTAGTAGGTTTTTAGTGCTAATCATGAACCATTTTCAAGTTTGTTTTTTTTGATGGAAGCGTTTCATCACATCTTATGACCGAACCGTATTAGTTAGTAGGTCCTGCTTAGCTAGGACAGGGCTCGCTCTGGCACCAGCCAACCCACAGCCCACACTCTGCTGTCTTTGAAACAAAGATGCTTTGACTGTAGATACCTCTAAACTTGGTTGTGGTTGGTGCTGCTGAATGGGAATAGCCAATGATATCTGAATTTTCCATAGCCCTTGCATCAAGTAACTGTTCGTCATGAGATGGACTTGTGAGCACAAGGAGGAGAAGGTCATCGGGAGCAGTCAGCACAGGCTGGCCAAAAATAAACATGCCCGACCAACCTGACTGCCTTCAATGACAAAACAACAGGGTTTGGGGCTGAGGGAAGAACATCCCTGTCATTTACCTTGACTTCAGCAAGGCAGTCAGCAGTCTCCTAGACACTCCTCTATCTAGTGTGGGACAGTACATTCTGGATGGACAGACAACTCAAAGAAATGATTGGATGATTGGGCTTATCGGTCCTGGTCGCACTGAAAGGCACGTGTTGAGTGCAGTACTCTGAGGTCTGTCCTGGGGCCTGTTCTGTTTATGACCTTTACCAGTGACCTGGAGGAGGTGATGGAGCACACTTCTGTCAAGTTTTCGGGTGACACCAAATTTTAGGTGCTACCTCTCTGTAGCTTAAGAGCAGACCTGCCATTTGCAGGAACCTTGATAGGCTAGAAGGGCAGCAGGAACCATATGAAGTCCAGTAAGGACAAATACGAAGTCTTGCACCTGGGAAGAAAAAGCCCTGTGACAATAAAGGCTCCGGAAGACACAGCCAGACTCCTCACCAGGCTGTGTTGTGGGAGAATAAGACACAGCACATGTAAATTGCTACAGGAGAGGTTCAGATGGAGTATAAAGAGAACCGTTTCCCCCACGATGACTCTCAAGCAGTGGAGCAGGCTGCCTAGAAAGGCTGTGAAGTTTCTGTCCTTGGAGGGTTTTAGGACCTGACTGGACGAAGCTCCGAGCCACTTTGGTTGACCTCAGGCTGGTGCTGCTTTGAGCAGCAGGTTGGACACAGAATGTTCCTGGGCTCCCCTCCAGCCTGAATTATCCTGTGACTCTGTGATCCTCTAAGAATTTGATGTTTTGGGGTTGAACATTTTTGAGGCTCGCGGGTGTTGTAAAGCAGAGCTGACCACAGCGGGGTCAGACCAACATATATTAGCGCAGGATTTGGTATTTCAAGTGTCCCAAAGAGTCTGGGATATAACAGAATGGAGATGGAGCTCTGCAGAAAGACAAACCTGCTGTACGTTTCTTGAGTGAGTCTAACAGGGCCGCTCAGCTTCTGTTTTGCTTCAAGTTTCTCTGCTAGCTCAAATGCTGCAACATGTTGCTGTAATAAACAGCAGAAGAGTGGCCGCACATCCAGGGTTTGCAGGGGGATTTCTGTAGGTTCATTGTATCCAGGAGATACTATATTGCCTGAATTACTGACAGTAAAGTTGCTGTTCTAGGGAGAGAAGGAAGAAAGAAGGAAGGTTGGCTTAAAGCTCGTGCATACAATTAGTAGCAAGTAAACCAGGGTGTGAACTGACAGCCCAGCAGCAAACGCCCTCAATTCCTTCGTGTGAAGCAGCTTACTTTACTCAGAAAGCGCAGGGGGGCCCTGGACGGATGGTCTCTGCAGGTCCAGCTGAGCCAACAGAAGATGCTGTTGATCCAGATGCTCCTCAGTGCTGCTCTGCCAGAGGCTGCTGCCCGCTCCTGCTTGCTGGCAGAAGGGGTTTGCACGAGCGCGTGCGGACGCCTTCGGGCAGCGTCGGAAGGGCTGGTGGATCCAGCCGTGTGGTTGGTGTGAGCTGGCCCCAGGGGTTTGGTTTGGCTGCCGCGAATTAGGGAACGGTTTGTGAGTGTGGCAGGTCCCGTGCGGGGACAGGGACAAGCGGCAGCGAGCGCTCCGGTGGCACAGCCGGAGCGGGAGGAGGGCAGCCCTCTGGGGCTGATGGCACCTCGCATGGAAGAGCATCTACCGGCGAAAGGGGCGCGGAGGAAGTAACGAGCTGTGGACTCACCCCCCCTCGCTGTGCGTTAACTTTCTCACTTTAAGAGGTAGGTGAGACTGCTGCATGCCACTGTCAGCCAGTGACGATACCCACCTTTTCCAAAAACTCCCTGTAACGTTGTGCACAGGCCTTGATTACTGTTGTCTGTCTCCTTGGCTCTCAGGAGTATGTTTTACAGAAGCATGGATGTTACCCAGAAAATTCCAAAACCGTAGAATTGCCTCATACTTTTTATGCTTTTTGCTTCACCTTGATATTTCCCCAAAGGGTGCTATGCCTTCTTCCATCTCTTTCTGGACAGGAAGTCCCTTTGTAATGTCCCGATATAGCTGATGTTTTCTTCTTTTTTAATTTAAAAGTTTGCTTTGGAGCTTGTTTCTCCTTCTGTGACAGTCAGTCCCCAGGAATTATTTTGGTTTTATGTAATTTGCACGTCTGTGTTCTGTCTGTGGTGTGAAAACCAGCAGAATGCCAGCTGTTAATAATAACAACCCTATATCCCATTGCTTTCCTATTGCCACTGTGACCCTCCCAAAGTCACTGACAATTCATCATCCCGTAGCAACCCAAAATGAGCAGTGCGCAAGGGGTGAATTCCTGCTGGTTTAGAGTGACTATTCGCATTGTGTCTTACGCCCTGACCACTTCTTGACACTGGAGGACAGTATCAGCTCATCTGTCACCGAACTGCATCCACCTCTGCAACGGGCATGGCACATTTTGAAGAGGCTCAATCTGATCCAAGCTAAGCTCTCTGAGGAAGGGTAGGAGCTGTCGATGATTATTTGTGGCAGACGTTTGCATGTCCTGCGATGATGTGGGAGAACAGCTCTTTAAATCACAGGACTGTCAGCAGCTGTAAACATCTGTGGATATGGGATCTGTAATCTCCCCTCTCTGACCTTGACATTGCTGCTTAATCTCTGCTATTTGTGACTACAGGGTTTTTTTGTTTTGTTTTGGTTTTGTGGTGTGGTGTTGTGGTTTTTGGTGGTTTTTGGTTTTTTTTGTTTTTTTTTTTAAATAGGAGTCATATAAATCCACTGCAGGAAGGAATCACTGTGCGTTTCTCATTTGAATGGCAGTGGGTATTGCACAAATACATGCATATGTCTGTGTGTGTATACACACACACATATATGTATATAAAAATAAAAACACAGGGAGCTCTAGTGCAAACATTGCCACATACTCTGGAAAGCCAAACAGGGCAGCAGTTAGTACATGAGATGGAGGTGTTGAGTTTTCAAGCAGTACAGAAATGAAAAGCAGACATGCCTCGGAGTCCTGATGGTGACACTCATAGAGCCCAATATATGCCTCAAGGACAATATACTTGGAGAGATATAATCATTCCCTGTTAAAGTGCTCATTGTTTTGGAATTCAAGACATTCTTTACTGATCAAAGAGCTGCCTTTGATTAATCAGTTTTGAAATGAATGAATTTCCAAGTTCTCATTTTTTGCTTTTCTTAGGGGACATATTTCAAAAGCCTTTTGATCTTTGGTGATAGGTATTTAGTAAAAGGCAGGTACACTTTTACAGAAAGAACCATAGAAACCTTGTTGTACAGGGTGACGTATATAAAGCTCTGATGAGAAAACATTCAGAACATGTTCAGCAGGGCCATTGACTTCAGTGGGCCTATGCCCACTCACAAGGTTGCTCTTGTGCTTATTCTTCAGCAGGATCAACAGTTTTAAAAGACAAAACCAGGCTAGTGGTCTGTGAAGGAAAAAAAAAAAAAAAGGTAATATTTACTGCAAAGGTCAGAAAATATTTATGTGGCATCTTACACTAACAGAGTACAGGCAGCACAAATCTTTACAAATAGGCATCCTGCTGGTCCCAATTGAAATGTAGGAGGCAGTTAGTGTCTCTCAATTGTAAGTGTCATTTGATCCCCAGGGAGGCATTTAATGGATGATATTTCCCTACTGAGAGTCCTGTCTTTTCTTTCTGTACTTCATTAGTAATAGCTGAGGGTCCTCCTGTTCATAAAAAATGTATGCATTGCTTACCTGATTTTTTGACATACTGTATTATGAAAAAGGGTGTCATTGCTAAAGAACTAAATAGAATACTTGACCTTTAATTACATGGTGTCTTCCTGTCTGCAAGCAGGTTTTCCCCACTACTTACTACCAAGCCAAAGGGACGGAAAGAACGAAACAGAGGAAAGAGAATAAAACCAGAATAAAATATTGGCTATTTGCAAATCCACTTGCCTCTGGAACTTCCCCCCTCCCCGTTGAAGCTGCACGGCCTGGATGGGTCCTAGGGATACTTCAGAATGCAGCTCCTGTCTGTGGTGAGATATCGATGGGAAATGGATGCCTCACTCCTGCAGAGGTGGACCTGTGACATGAAACACTAGTCTTACTGAGTATGAATAATTTTATCCATAAGTGAAATCTTGCGGTTGTTTGGCAGGGTGGAGCATTACTATCCTAATGCTGTTAGAGGGAGAAAAAAATTGCAAGTAAGAACTCAAAATACCAGAAGTAGATCTACCTGGAATAATTTCAGATTCAAAACTCAAGCTGTAACAAAAATCCAGGTCTTCCACTGGTGGCTCAGGGGGAATATATTGACTCATCTCTCTCCCCCAGGATCAGGGGCTGCCATTCATTTTCTGATACCGTCTTGGTTGACTGCTCTCCTATTTTCTCACAATGTTTTAACTCAAATTTACTTTTTTATAATCTTGATCAACTCCACAATATCTAGGTTATTTAGTAACAGAAACACCCTTTTTTAATTGGTCTGATTAAATGCAATAAAACACTTTAACATGCAAATATAGAGCCTCCCAGGAGCTGCTCTGTGTTTTGGGGTTCAGTTCAGAAACGCAGCTCTGTCTGCCTTTACGGCTCCAGCATTCCCGCGTAGGGCACTCGCCTGGGTGGCAGAGAACACGCCGCGTTCCCCATCATAGACCAGTCCTGTTTGTCCCCTGTGACCCATGAAAATGCTCTGGATTCATTGCAAGGGTGAATGGCAAGCAAACTGATTGCACGTGGAAAAAAAAATCTGATAGTGGGCCAAGAAATGACTTTTTGCGTTTGACACCACAGGTGCTTACCGTCGGCCGTTTGACGTGGTCCGGAGAACTGGGCTCTCCCACCGAAGCGAGGCTGCTCGTCTTTCCTGCGGACCCTTTCCACCACCTCGGGGAGCTGCTCCTCCAAGTCTGCTCCTGCGTTTGTACTTCAGCACGTGTTTAGTGCTTTGCTGAAGTGAAATCTAAGTGGCCAGTTTCCATATTGGCTTGTTTTTGTTAAATTGAGCATGTTGTGTTTTGTTACATAGCTTGGGGGCGGGGAGAGAAATCCATTAAACTTGAAGTTTATTAGTATGGGAAGACTGTAATTTATCAAGATTGCGTGAATGAAATAATGGTATTGCTATTTAGCTAGCAAGTGTATTTGGATTTTTCAGATTATTTTTTCCTTTTTAATTTAATTCAAAATATTACAAATACTTTGCATATAATGAAAGAAGAATAGATTAAGGACAGGAAACTGAAAAGATATTAAAAACTTATGGTGTAATATTTTTTTTTTTTTTGCTATTAAGTACATGCTGTTGATTAGATAAGAGAGCTTTTATTGCTGTGGCCTGTTCTCATTTTTTATCTAAATTATAGCTGAAAAGATGCTTTAAATGATAGACTCCTAATTTATATTACCAGGAAGGAGCTTACAGAACTATTAAACCACAATGTGCCTGTTTGTTGCTGCTTCTGCTTCCCTGTTTCTGGGACCTTCCACTGAAGCAATGGGGACTTCCAGGTGATTTCAAGAAACGCTTACACTCAGCTGTGTTTTATGCTGTGGGCTGCTTTCTTCATTTTCCTTAATTTAAGATAAGTCGTTGTAGATTGAAATTTCACAGTTACTCTCCTTTATGGAAGCAGATACTGCTCTCATTCACAGGAATGCTCCAAGTCCCGCCAGTCTCTAGTCACACAGCGCGTGTCCCGCTGCCCTAAGGGACTGTGGAACAGGGTGGTGGTGTGTCAAGTGCGTTGAATAACGTACAGAAAGTTCTCTCCCAGGAGCGTTACTGCCTGCGCGGCTTGCTCGGTCTGTCTGTCCATCCATCCATCGCCTTCCAGCGAGACGCGGGGCTCACCCTGTGGCGGGGCAGGTGTTTCTGTGCGTAGTGACCGACACCGAGCCATTCCGCATAGTTGCTTGGGGTGGCACCCCAAACTACGGTACTTGGCGTGCGAATAATATCCATCTTTCATCGTATCTGGGCGTGCATTTAGCTTACATACCACAGCGAGGCGTGCATAAAAATATTCACTGGAAGGCTTACCGGTGGCTCCCGCCTGCCATTGTGGGAGGGTGACGATTTAGCAATATTTCTGTGCAGTGGGAGACACCTGCTGTGTAGTCTACAAATCGCAACTCCGCACGCTGCTGAGCCCGGGCTCCTGGTTACAGCTTCGGCAGGCAGCCGTGATGTCCGAGTTGGGGTCTGTGAAAGGCAACCCGAATGCAGTGCTCACCTCACTCCACCGACCGTAAAAAGAACCAAGATTAGGTAGATGGTCCGCATGGTTCCTTAATCTTTTTCATCTTGAATTTTATGCAGGCATCTACACCTGCCTCTGCACGAGCAAGCTCCGTATCTCTACATGGTTCCCTTTTGCCTCCTGTCAATGGTGATAATATCACTCCCCTGCCTCCCAGGACTGCTGTGAGTAAATGCATTAAAAATTTATTTGGCTGGGGTAGTCTTTCACTAGTGCTCTAGCATAATTTGCTTTTGCAGTTGTGTCGGTTGTTGTACAGCTACGGTATTTTGTACAAAACCCACTATGTGCTGCGACTGCTGTCTTTGTGCACACTGCTGTAGGAATTAGGCACGCTGGCGGTGAGCATACCCCTCTCTGAAAGAAGTTTCTGGAACTTCTGCATTCCCCATGTTGGTGGCTGCAATTTAAAAATCCACATTTGTAGTGCTCGATGTGCTGTCAAAGCTGAGATCTGCAGGATTTAAACAATTTTGTGACAGCTGCAAGATAGCACTTCAGTTTCCATGGAAACTGGCACTGGCTCTCCAAAATCAAGGTGAAGTGTTGGCTGATTATCTAATAATAATGCTGAGTATTTAAATATGAAGTTCTTCACCTTCCTCTTGCTGAAACAATTTCCATTCCTACCGCATCCAGGAAAGGCAATAGAGATCTCGCGAACTCAAACTGTTGTCACAGCCCAGGCTGTGTAAGCTATTTTCCAGAGATGAAAGACAGAATTCAGCCTTGACCCATTCAGCCACTGAGCCTTATGCTCTGCTATTAAGATAAAGGGCTAATTTGTCCCCACGTCTACTGCATAAACTGGTACCATTGTTTATATGACAAATTACAGAATAACAGAAGTTCTTTTACTTTACTGTGTGTTTTTATACTACGCCTTTCCAGAACATTTCTGTCTTCAAATGCATTTCCTTGTAAATAATTCTCATTGCATAAACTTCTTATCTGCTCACACTGTTGCTTATCACGTGAATTTAATTGCTCTTTGGCTTTGCACTCACCAGACTTTTGTTTTGAATCAGTGAGTTTCATCGTCTTGCTGAACATTCCTTTTTCCAGGTCATTGATTTCGAAGGTTAACGAAATGAATCCTCCTGCTGATCCTTGTTACGTCCCACTAATCTCCTTGCTATATCCTGAACTGCTCAATTACCTTTTGTCTTCAATTTCAGAGGCATTTATTGAACCCACAGATCAGTCTTTTGTGCAGGAAGCAGTTTCATATTGGATTCAGGAACATGCTCGTGTGAATATTTCTCATACTTATACCTCAATTTGTTAAGGTTGTTTAAATTTTCTTGGTTAATTTGCTTCTTGACATGTCCTTTTAAGTGTACTTTCTCCACTACTTATTTTTTGCAAGAAATGTCTTTCTTTCTAACCTCTATTCTTTTCCATCTGCTCTTGAATAATATCTCTTACTGTTTGATAGTCTTGATTTTCCACTTTGCAGCACTTTATCTTTTCCACCCTTCTGAATCATTTGACTCCTTTGCCATCCTTTGTTTATTTTAGGCAGAGAATAAGAGCCAATATTATTCTGAAGGACGTTTGCTCAGTTTTCCTCAGTAAGAAATTGGGGATTTTCTTAGGCCTCTCTTTCATATCACTAACTCCATGTCCCTCTTTTTTTTTGACTGGGGGTTGATACCCACTTTAGACAGGTTTGTCATGATCAGTTGTATCTCAGCTTGGACGTACTGGGGAGAGCACAGACGCACAAAACCAAAGAACCAATGTTCGTGGCCTAACACCCCATGATATCCTTTGAACCAGCTGGGTACTAATGGAAAATGGGGCAGAGCATAGGTCTTACTCCTTTGATATGATCTTCCTCCAACCCAAATGACCCCTGTTTCAGGTACCTATAACTGAGTCTGCTCTCACAGTTATCGTCTTTGCTAGGAGCACAATATGGAGAAGAAAGGGCTTTTTACACATTGATTGGTGTGCCAAGGGGTTCTCTTTAGGTGTATTATAGCAGCAAGGGCCACATGTCTGTCACAAACATAATAAAATAAGAAGCCCAAACTAAACTTCTGGCTGCAGGGAGCCACTGTGCACTCTGTCTAGGGCCACCGTCACTCTGAGTTGCATTTTTCACATCAGAAACTTGTTATTTCCAGTGCCCAAGGACCATGTAGCCGTTTACAGAACACACTGACACCCCAGAACAAGTCACATTACCTTTGGCAATGCCTCAGATGTCTGGGATCTCAGGAATAAGCAATAAAACTGAAGCTCTCAAGAGCAGTAACTTCTTTGCTAAGGAGAAGCACATTTTTAACAGTGACTGAATATGACTGAAGATAAGAGTTTGACACCAGAACACTGAGAAGGAATACAAATGACACCACTCCTCATCAACAAGCTTGCTTATAAATACAATTTCTCTTTAGAAAAGAAGCCAAAAGAAGTTCTGCCTTGGAAAGTACTTTTTGATAAAAACTTGGTTTTACTGGATCATTTGTTATCTTAGATGATCCTATTCTATTTTGAATGTATCAAGTTAATTAAAAAAGCCCTTCTGAGGTCATGTAATTTTGTTCACAGAGGACCTGAAGCTCTGGGCTTCTCTGAGGAAATGTAGAAGTTGAATGTGTGAGATGAGCAGCCTAAAAACCTCATGGTAAATTCCCTCACATTCAGACAATTATCTCCCAGTCAATGCATTTGAGAAGTTATGGCATACCTGAAAAACCCAAAGCCCACAATACCCATAGGTCTTAAATCAGAGGTGGGGAAAGCATGTCACATTTAAAAAAAGAAATGGCCACAAAGGCACTTTTGTTTAAAAGCCTCCAGGGTACTCTGAGATGCCTCGTAGCAGGGGGCAAAGCCTGACTGAGCAGGAAGCTGATAGTCTAAGATAGTCTGCAACAGGCACGGAGTTTATACAGCCTTGAACATTGACTGTGAATTTGAACTGAATATGTTTTGCAGAGCAGCTTTGAGCTACTGGTTGTTACATTTTTTGGAAGAGGAGCTTTGGTGACTGGCTGGGTAGTAATATGAGAAAGATAAGAAGAATGAACAGGCTGAACCAACCCCCCCCCCTACTTATACAGATCAGAGTGGTGTACTACTTGACAAGTGTTGGAGATGTGCAGTCTTCTACAGAGTGTGCTGCAATCCCATCAAAATACTGCTAGCAGCTCGCTCTCCATGAACAGGTCACCAGCCACTACAGTCCCACAGAAGCCCATTAACTTAAAAAAGGGGTCTTTTAAGACAGGAGTGAAAAAGACAACATAATTAGGTAGTCTGGTTCATTGGAAGCACCTAGGCCATTCTCAACCTGGACAAGTCAGTGCCTTTTTAGAACAAATACGCATTCAACAGCATTTTGGGTGGCTTCTATTTCCAGTAATATTGTTGTAACATAGGAAAGAGGTATGTTTGTCTTAAGCATTTTCTTCTTTTAAACAGCAGAAGGAAAGGAGAAATTACAAGAGGTAGTGAGTTTAGCAAACCTGCACATAAAACAACCTTTCATAAGAATAAAATGCTGCATTTACAGCTGTAAGTGTATACACCCGTATAATTTAAAAATATAAAGATGCTTTTACTGTATTTCAGGGCTTGCTCTTTTTTAGTTCAGAGAACAAAACGATCAAGTGCTGGACTTAAAGTGGTTAATCTCATTGCATTGGCAAAACCAAACCATTCATGCAGCACTGGGCTTTTAACTCATCTTAAGTGAGAAAGTTAAAACTCAGCAGTTAGTGTAACCGAAGTGCAGTTGTGTTCTTCACACTGTGTACATTTTGACTGGCTTGTAAAAAGAGCGTAGAAGTTCATGACTCTCCCTGGCAGCTTCTTGAGATGACCGAAGAAAACATGATCTGCAACATATTTGGCCACAGCCTGACTCCGAATGAGAAGACAGTTTTTTATCGGACAGTGGAGAAAAGTCAAAGTCAGCTACCTGGAAAAGGAACATCAAAGAGATAATTTTTAATTCTGGTTGCCCTGTCTCATAGCTCACAGGCAGTCTCTCTAGAGGTATATTATTCATATTGTGGGATGATGTAAAGTGTATTAGGTACTTTCCAAAGGGCCATGAAAGCTACTTTTGATTTAGGAGCTCATGCTTATTACAAATACAAGAACGTAGCAAGTGAAAGCTACCAGAGGTGGAAGGGAGCTGGGGAGATAAAGGTCACATACTAGGGTCAGGTGACAATTTAGTGCAGCTTTAGGTAACATAGCCACCCTTTTTTTACTATCCTGTATCCTCTCTCACTACCTCCCCTGCTTTCTTTCATGTAACCACTGTGAGATAGATCCTCTGGAAGGGATACTTCGATGCAAGCACCTGCTTGGGAATATTAACAAACCCCCCATGAGAGCCCTGGCAACTTGAATTAGTTATAGTTCTCCACAAGAAGCCAGAAGCATGCCTGTTGCTTAAAGTGTTGTTTGCCTACACTGTTCAGATTTTTTCATGGAACAGATCAAACGTACCAGGGAAATACTCCCTCCCGCCCTGTTTGTCTGGGGATTAAAGAAGGGAGATGGCTGAAAGGTAGGTATCTTATTGCTATCTCAGCTCAAAGTAAGAGCAACTGAATACCTCCACGAGATCTTTTTGTTGTGTGTTACTTCGAAAGGTCGTGTACAGCACCAGTCCTAGCATCACTGAAACCAGAGCAATGCAGAGCAGGACAAAGAAGGCCGGGTGGATCCCTAGGAAAGAGCACAAGGGCACATTCCTGGAGTGATACAGTACACTGAGAAGGTGCAATAGTGAGAAGGAAATGATGTTTTAGAAGTTTTTGTACTTTTAGAACAAAGGACATGTGTGTAACAAGGAATAAATTTTTCATCCCAGATCACTTCAGGTCTTTCTGAAATCTCAGAAGTGGGAATACGGGGTTGTGAGGTTCTAAGGGTCTTTCCCTTGTTACCCCTCTTTTCCCTTGAACAGCCTAAAAAAACCCACCTGGTTACATATGTTAGCCCTAACTCCCCAGAGTGTTTGTACCTCCGTGGTACCCCAAGAGGACAGGGAGGAACCTCATCTTCACAGCAGGTAGCAGTCTCCAGCAAAGAGGATTTGCACACTTAGCCCTGAGTGCACCAGTGCCTTCTGGAGTGAGCTGCCCTGTCAGTACACAAGTGCTGGCCCACAGTGAGATGGTATAACCATTCTGTATCACAGCTGGGCTGTCCTCTGGTCAGGTCCTCTTCGCTTGGGCACCTAACCACTTTCTCAGATGATTCAGGGATCCAGGAGGGGTATGTGTGAGCAAGCATCGGGGAGCCAGCAGGAATTGCTGGCTGAGGGACAGAAACCTGTAACGAAACGGAGGCCTAGAAAAATTTTCCCTTAAAAAACCCCCATAACTAAACAAAAAGAATTGAGACTGGATAATTAAGGGAATGTTACAGACTTATGTGTTTTCCTAGTTATCCTCTCTAACTACAAAAGCCAGACTATTTAAATTGAAAAATATGTAACTTAAGTAATTCAGCCTTCCCAGGAAACTCATTAGCTTCAAGACACTCTTGAGACCTAAGGGTTCAGCAGGATGCAAGAAGCTCAGAGCAATTAGAGTAGACACATTATAGGCTCTCCTTTCTCTTCCTCCTTCCTATGCTTTTAGGGATCTATACCAGTTTCCAGAAACCTCATCTGAAGGCTGGTTAATCCATAATTGTCCCTGACATGTTTGAGACATGGAACCGACAGACAGGTGGGAATCTCCATGCTGCTCAGACTAGCTGCTCCTCACCTGTTGGCCACACTTTTATTTCATGGTACGTCTGCAGCATTGTCACGCCGTTCTCCACTCTGACACTGAGACAATACTGTCCAGCATCACTGAAGGTATGGCTGAGATTGTAGCAGGAGCCATTAATCACCACCAGATGGCATTTTTCACCTTCAAGTGGAATGCACTCGGACTTTATAAGCCAGCATAATGCTAATGGTGGGCTGAAATGACAAGAGCAAAAAGAAAAGGAAAAAAAAAGGTGAAAACTGCAAAAATTTCAGCTGAGAGCTGATGAATCACTTGGTTAAAGTAGCATAATAGTTTTGAAAATAATGAAGTTAATCTAAATACAAATAGAGAAGTAATTAACTGCACAATTGTTTGGTTTATAGCATTTGTCAAATGAAAAAGTTCTTTGTGATGCTTCTATAAAAGCAAGCCTTTCAGCTGAGAGCTAAACACCTGCGTGGGTCATAGGCAGGCTATTGTGTGTAGGAAACCCCATAGTCCTTCTCCAATAAAGATAAATGGAATCTTTTTTCCCCGCACTTCCAAGAGAGTATAGGTTGTTTTTCCTTTGTTCTTCTTACACAGAAGAAATCACTGTCTGTGCTACTGAAGCACACCCAAGACTTTTCTGATTAAAAAACCCCCACAACCAAATAGAAAGCATGTAAGATGAGCTCTGTACAATGGACTAATAGCTAGAAAAGCTAAATAAATTGCAAGGATCACAATACTCCCTTACAATAACAAAAAGGTTTTTATTTGCTATCAAGGAATCTAGGTGCAATCCACTTTATGGCCATGTGTCTTCTCACCATGTCTAGCTGATGCCTTTTATTTACATTTTCAGACTGTTATTCCAACTAATTCTGCTTGGACTCACCTTAGGCACTACGGACTTTGATTCTGACAACAGAGAGAGCTTTTCCTTACCCCATCTTATTAGTATTTTGTTCCTTATCTCCCTAGGACATTCTCTGCTAAAGAAAGCATCATGTTTATGTGTTTAGCTCATTTTACAGCTTTGTTTTTGATAACCCATCTCTCAAGCCTTTGTCATTGTTTCTCTATCACAAACTCCCATTGCATCAGTCCCAGCCCCGTGGCTAGGAGGTTAGGTCTGGCAAACATTGTCCATTCTAAAACCAAGCCTGCTTTTAGGGATCTCAGGTTTGCCTGTAATGGTTTTGGCTCTTCATTTTTACTGGTATGCCATCTCCAGTTTCCACTCCTGCCAATGTGCCATTCACTCTCTGAATGCAAACTATGCTGCTTTGTCTATTGGGACTATTTATGCCTTTGGCAAACAACTGTGCTGGGTGCTGCTCACTCCATCCTACATCCCTATTAACAGCCCTGATCTTTATTTTTTTTTTTCTCCTCTTCTTTTATTTATTTATTTATTTTAAAATCCAGCATTAGCCTAAACAGCTCCCAGTAGCAGAATGTGAAAGCATTACTCTTCTGCAGAATAAATTACTCCTGTGGTCATGGAGTTTTTATGGTGAAGGAGCTTTCCTGAGTGTTTCAATAGTATTTAAAATGTTTCTGCCAAACAAAAAAAACCTCTGACATGTTCTAAATACCGTAGCTTGTGCTAGGATCGAGGTGCTTGTGACTCTCCTATACTCCTATAATCCTCACTGCATGGAGCCTCTCTGTTTTATTAATCTTATGACAATCTTAACTTTGACAAAATCATTCCCCAAACCCATTAGTCCCATGTGCCAGTCAAGTATCAGTGCTATGCAACAGGACTCCGAATACATTTATTTAGTAATAATTACATATATTATACAGTTTAATTTAATGGTGGGGAAATTGGTCAAGGAGAAAAATTCAAAAGGAAGTTTTAAAATGTAATTTCCCCCACTATCTTTCTCTGGCTAGTTATCTTTTAACATTCTCTTCACAAAGTTATAAAAATAACAATTGCTTTACATAGGAGGATTCTACATTTCTGTACAGATGCAGGCTCTTTCAGGCTCTTAGAGTTCATGGTATTTCATGGTATTTCAAGTCAGGAAAATGCAATAGTCAGCAGCATTTTGTTCAAAGGAAATTTCTTTTTTTTTGTTTTAACAAACAGTTCTGTGGGCTGCAACTGACTATTTTAAGGAAATGGGGGGAAACACTTAAACAGACAATGCATTTTGGGGAAAAAAAGTTGTGTTTGCTACTTACGTGCCATTGATATGAAGAGATAAACTCAAGTTTTCCATTACGTGAGTCTCTCTGGAGCCCACTACATGAATACTTTTGACAGCATCTGAGAGGAAGAACAAAAGCATATCACACCCCAAGTGTAAACTTGAAATTCACTGCTTTTCCAGTGAAGGTTTGTTTTCATAGACTTCACAGATTTTTAGCACCATCAGTTACACAAATGATAATACTTGCCTCATACCCAAAAAGGAAACCTACCGATAGAGGAGTTGTAAATTTTCTGAATGTTTTGTGATTTCTTTTTAATATGTAATCAACTACTTCATTAATCCTTCACATTTTTACTTATGTGTTTGTTTACTCCTGAAGCTGACCAAATCAATGAGACTTTCCTAATGCTTATTTTAACTAATTTATTTTTTAGGGATAGCTGACATAAATCAAGCAAATTCTCCATAAGTTTTGAAGGTCTTTTACTGTAGGTTTTAAGTGTATGTGAGACTTTGACAAAAGACAGCAAAACTTTTGGTGAATGAAAAAGAACCAGAAGATTTTATATATTTCCCCCTATTTTTTCTGCAGTAGAAGAGTGCAATGGAAGCTTCCTTGAATAATGTTTACCAGTTCTTGCACGTGAAACAATGCTGAAGTTGTATTATCACATTAAAGCTAGATTGTATCTATACATCTAACTAGCAAGTTCCGTTTTGAGTATGCAAAATGTTTTATAATTACCTAAGAGCTCCAGAGCAGTGGTAAAATCACCAGTTTTCTGCACCATTTCTCTTTCGTGTATGATGCTTCCAATTTGCTCCCATTCAGCTATGACTTTCAGATGCACTGTGCGATTCCCCATGGTAGAGCAGTTATAGTAGACAAAGGGTTCCTTGGTAATCTGATAAACTCTGTGAATAACATCAAAAGATTTAGAATCAAAATTGCCTTTTACCAAGTCCTTGCATATTTCTGATTTAAGAAGAAGCAAGATTGAATATTTTCTTTATAGACAATGCTACAGTCAGCTGTGATTCTACTTTATGTCCATATCAATTAGGATTAATGTCTGCGGCATTACCAGTAAACTACAATCAGTATAAGACCCAGAGTATATTTATGCATTTTTAATCAAAGAAACTAAAGATAATGCTAAAAGAACTCATAAAATGAAACGGGAATAGTCAGTAAATTACGAAAACTACCTTTATAGCAGATGGACTATAAGTTAACTGAAGCACTAAGGTCCAGAGCAGGAGAAGAAAGAAAGAGAAAGAAAGAAAGGAAAAATATAGCATTCAAAGACTAAAACTTAAATTTCTATTGCATATGCTTATTTGTATTGGACATATATTTGTCCTCAGAGAAGGAAAATAACTGAATGTCTTTTTCCCTCCCTACTGCAGAGTGGCTTAAGGGCTAGATACTACCCATGGTTTTATTTCTGATGGTTATGAGCTACGTTCCCCACCCCCATCCCCACTTTTTGCTATTAGGTAAGCATTAGATGTGTGTTAATATGCACCTCCATATTATTTGAGAGACCTATCCACTTTCAAAAGCTCCTCACCCAAGCTGTGGTATATTTATGGGTAGCTGGTCATAGTAATAGCTACTTATTGCCCAACCACAAGTATACTGCTTCCATTCTCCTTAAGCACACAAATTATTCACATATTCAACAATAACAAACTGCTAATGGAGATTGGCAGGGGTAATGATGTTTTAAAAGAACAATTTACAATAAGTTACTTTTTCCAGTTCGTTCAGTTCAGCTCATTGCATGCATAGTAATACACCTAAGCAAGTATTTGAACAAGAAACTTAGGTCTTTAAAACATCACCTTTTTGTGAGTATGCAGTGATTTCTGTACCAAAGTTTTTGTAATTCACCTGGTTTATATGCTAAGAATGTACCAACTGACCAAGGTGTATGCTTTGTCCTATGATTTAATCAGGATTTCTCCAGATAAGCATCTGAATCGGAGCTATCTTGAATGCTCATTGAAGCAAATGAAGTAACCACACTTACCCATCTCCAAAATCCCAGTTGTAGACAAATGATGCCGACTTGAAGTAATGACTTGGGTCATGAAGACAGAAAGAAATCCGGGTCACGGCACCCATGGAGGAACTAGAACCATGTGTGATAAGTCTACTGTCTTCTATCTGGGCAATGGTAAGATTCCCTGTGATAAATTCTGCAGAATAATAATGTGGAAAAAGAATGACAGCATATATCACTTTCATAGCATGCTCCATGTGAGTATCAAAACATTATTTAAAATGTACTGCGTAAGTCTTTCTGTGTCCTAGTCCAAGCGGTTAAGTGTATTTTATATCTATTACTCAGTGTTGTTACATGTGTTAGTGAGGCAGAGAGATTAAACTACTTATTTAGTGCTATACAATGGGTCATGATAAAGCTTCTAATAGAACTAAGAGAAATAATCCTGGACTGACTGAAGTCAGATTCAGTTTTTACTATTGATTTAAAAAGAGCTGGGATTAACAGCAAGTATTTAGATCAAAGGATTGAGAATCAAACCAGTATACATGCCCTTAATGTTTTGGGTGGTAGTTTTTGTTTGTTTGTTTTATGGGTTTTTTATGTTCCTAGTGTTTATTTTTTAGTTTCAGCTACTTCCACAGAAATTAAAATTTGACTACAGTGAATAACAGATATGCTATATATTGTGAATACATAAAGGATGAAATTTTGATTTTGATGTCTGTGAGAGATCCTATGCTTGAGTTTGTTTACAAGGACTAGCAAAGACTGATATAAAAAAACCTCTCTAACCTATGAATAAAGAGATATTATGATGATACACTTAGTGCATTATAAAATTAATGGCATATTAATTACCAGTAACAGACTCTTACCCTGTTACTGCTTCAGAATGGGGCTGGTAATGTAGAACTAACTGGAGTCGTAGTTTATATGAGTCATTGGCAACTACTTTTGGGCCCCTGTGAAGCCCTGGTGGGTGCTCTTGCTTGAGGAAGGCACAAAGATACAGTGAGATCTTACCTTTTACAGCTATAGAAATCTTCTATCCCTTTTGCTTGTGGCATGAGAACATAAGACAGTGCAAAGTGAAAAAGGAATAAGTATATATTCAGCAAGGCAGCAGAGGAAAGATCTCATGTATACTTTTATATAGACTTATCCAATAAGCTTGGCGTTTCTCAAAGAAAAATCTCAATAGCTGTTCCTCAAAATGTTAGCTATGCCCCATGGTTAGCTCTTTTGTCCTCATGCGTGTCCTTAACTTCGGCTGGGAGGTGGGTCTATTTTGGAGTGTATAAGTAGAGCACTGGGACATGGGGTTGGAGGGACGTGATCACTAGTCTCTGAAATAAGGGACTGTGAGAAACTGTCAAGTGATATTTCATGTCAATCCCTGTATCAGAGATTAGGTTAACCATACCACACCATTGGTCAAGTTGTCAAAAAATGCATATTTATGGTTATGAATATCCCCAGTAAGCTGAAATTGCACTTAGCAATATTTGGAAATGCAGCCATGACTTTACATTTAATTTCAGTTAACTTGGTCAGAACTTTAGAAGAAAACGTAATGGCTTTGTTGTGCTATGGCCTAAGTTTTTGCTGTGTCATGCAACAGGGAAAATCAGTAGCTTGTCACTGCTGCTGGTCATCCCAACTTTAGGACTAGAAATGCTGGGAGGCAGTACAGGAAGCAATGTTTTAGGAATCTGGACATCACTGAACAATGCTGACGTGTGAACTGCAGCTACTGAAGCATCTGGTTTCTAGTTCAGTTTCTCCAAGTGATAGAGGCAGGATCACACTTGCTTCCTGGATGTAGGTAGATTACAGCATGGCCCAGTTAGTACCATGCCATCCAAACCCACTTTCAGTCAAAGAGCTACACAAATCAAACTTTGTTGGCAGAAGCCGTATTTATGCCCGGCTTTCAGTTTTCTGATGCTAGCAAAGGCAGAGAGCATCCTGATGTATACTGAAATCCTGAAGGCGTAGAAGTTGTAAAGCCATTTTACCTGTAATCTGAAGCACAGTGACGTTTCTAGCAACCGGCCGACATAACCAACAGTTTCTATGGGTCACCCAGACAGATACAGGAAAAGTCCCAGGGAATTCACCGGTCACATTAATTACGGAGTTAAACTGCTGCTCGGATTTCTCTATCAGAATCAGAGGAGCATAAATCCAGTTAAAGTGATACAAGTTTGATGCGACACTGTCATTCTTCATACTTAGACTGGCATGAACAGTAGCTTGAGCTCCCGTTGTGATGGGACCATTGTTGGTTATTTCCAGACCATACTCTTCTGTGGAAATCAGAAAAAAAAAAACCCCCAAACCTTATTGTGTTGCATTTTTAATTTTGTTTATTTATTTACATATTTTAACTAGTCAGCTGTAGTTATGTGACCCACAATGACACTCATCCCAGTAAAGACTTTACCACCTTTTTTTGAACCATTTAAAAACCTGGAATAGAAACCATTGCATGTATATATGAGTTCAAACAAGCAGCATTAAATGACATGTTAGACTGGGTTCTAGAAATGTTAACAGTAGAAGGGAGCTTCAGGCTAGAACATCACAAAAAATTTGATGAGGCTTTATAGGCAGAGCTGGGCACTGGCTGTAGGTTCAGTGTCACTAATGATCTAACAAGGTCACTAAACTTCCAGCTACTGGAAGAAAGTCAAGCTCAGCTCTAATCTCTCTCCTAAAAATTGAACTTTCAAAGTCAGGTAGGATTTCATCCAACAGACTCCTTGTCAGCTCTGTTCACCCAAAAGTCTCCCCCACCTTCCTCCTAACTGAACAAAAGCCCATCAGTACCATCTTCTTCTTCTCTATGGTCCACCACTGACTTCCTTTTCTAGGAAAGGACCAAAAATCCCAATGTAAATGAAACTTGTACCATACCCTCGTGGCAGATCAGCTGCCATACAGAAGAACCTGGACGAGCTTGAGAAGTGGGCCCATGTGAACCTCATAAGGTTCAACAAGGCCAAATGCAAGGTCCTGCACCTGGGTTGGGGCAACCCCTGGTATCAATACCAGCTGGGGGATGAAGGGATTGAGAGCAGCCCTGCAGAGAAAGACTTGGGGGTACTGGTGGGTGAAAAGCTGGATGTGAGCTGACAATGTGCGCTCGCAGCCCAGAAAGCCTACTGTATTCCGGGATGGTTCAAAAGAAGTGTGGCCAGCAGGCCGAGGGAGGTGATTTTTTTACGATGAGGATGGTGAAACACTGGAACAGGTTGCCCAAAGAAGTGGTAGATACCCCATCCCTGGAAACATTCAAGGTCAGGTTGGATGGGGCTCTGAGCAACTTGATTGAGTTAAAGATGCCCCTGCTTATTGCAGGGCAGTTGGACTAGCTGATCTTTAAAGGTCCCTTCTAACCCAAACTGTTCTATGATTCTATGAAACGGCAAGGCATGAGAAGTGCAGGACCTGTGATACTGAACCATCCCTGCTGCTGTGGAACACTCACCATTACCTTCTCTGCCATGTTTACACAAGCTACTTACTTCAGCTCTTAAAACTACTGCAGTGGGCAGAGCATGAGTGAGGTTGGGTTTTATGGAAAGGATACATTCAATTTTTCCAAAAAATAGCAGTGCAACAAGATTAAATGACCTGCATGTGTTAAAAACAAATTAACAAAACAACCCCCAAACAAAAGGAAAGACAACAACCACTGAAAGCTGTGAATTGGGGCAGAGCTGGGATCTGGTTGTTTGTCTCCAACATGGAGCACATTCCCTCCCTGCATCAGTGCTCTGCCTGGCTATCCTCTCACCAGCGAGCAAGGGGGCAATGCTAGGCAGAGCAGCAGAGCTGTGGGGTTCTCATGCTGATGACTTTCCTCCTCCTCTATTTCAGCAGCCAGCAGATTGCTAACAAGGACCTGAATCTTTGAGCTTCAGAAGTTGCATTTCTCACTCATCCATGACCTATAATGCAGAGGCAGCACTGGGATCAGCTAAGCACTGTGCTGCCTTTCCTGCATCTATCGGCTTGGGATGGGGTGGAAGGAGAACCCAAAGCATCTACTTAGTGCCTGCATTTTATCTCACAGATTGCGGGTGTTGAGCAAATCCGGATGCAAAAGGACTGTGAGAAATAACTGTAACATTACTGCCTGAGCAAGAACTCCACCCTTCCCATTTCACAACACAAGGAATGGCCCCAAGTTCAGATTTTTGAGTTAATAGAGAAACACTTATGATGCGATGAAATCTGGCACAGAGAGGTTTCAGGTCTCTAGAAGATTCAGGCTACCCTCTGCTTTGCTTCAGCAGAACTTAGGAAAAAAAATAGCCAGCTATCACCTCATGCTTATCTAGTGCTTCTCCTTGGAGGTTATCACGATGCTTTACAAACCAGGGCTCTACTGGAGCCCAATCGCTGCAGCAGTTGGAGATTAAGCGGCTAACCCAAGGTCACCACTCAGTGAGTCACCGGAGGAGCAAGATATTTCATCCAATTCAAGGGTTTCTTCTACCTTTCCGACCTCTGCAGAATGCGGCACAGCAAGGCTGCCAGAGCAAGAGCCAGAGGCTGCCTTGTGACCCACGGCGCGGGGTCAGCGGGGGAAGCAGAAGTGCAGTTTTTGGGTTAGGAAGTGCAAAGCAGAACCCCGGCTCACCGGGATGCCCCAGCTTCACTGCACGCGCCGCGGTCGGAGCGCCTGAGAATAAAGTCTGGGGAGGGGACAGGGTGCCCGGAGCTGCCTCCATCCCCTGTCACGGCTAGCACCCCCGGGAAGAGAACCACCCCACCCCCCACCCCCCCCCCAAATACAGCAGCTCACGCCTGAGGTCTGCCCCCGCCCCGGCTGCCCTCACCCCCCTCGCCCGCATCCCGGCAGCCGCTCCCCGGCGACGATGACAGCGCAGACCGGCGGCCCCTTCCTCACCTGCCGCCGGGGCGGCGCGGCCGAGCAGCAGCACCAGGCAGGTCCGCAGCAGCAGCAGCA
>JAVJGG010000061.1:12241845-12299749 GCA_035590195.1 Aviceda cuculoides
GGTGCGCCCGGGGCTGCTCAAGGCCCAGCCAGCGGGACGCTGGGCAGCCGCGGGGGGGGGGACCCGGGTGGGGGTGTCTGCGGGGCACCCCCAGCTGTTGGGGGCGGCGGGCGCCGTGAAGGGCGGCCCGGCTGAAGCGGGTTGTGTAGGGGAGCTGACAGAAAAGCGGCGAGGTGAGGCGAGAGGTCGCCGGTGTTTGAAGCTGTATTTGATTTCAGGTTTCTTTATAAGCGAGAAAGGCAGCTGGTGGTGGCAGGACAGCTTCTGGGAGTGAGTCCTGCCGGGGTGCGTCCAAGGGTGGCTGTAAGTTTGGGATCCGGCCGGGTCGGAAGACAAGATAGCAGGTGTGCGGTGCCGGGAGCATTCCTGAGCCTGCTGCTGGGAGAAAAGAAACCAAACAGAACGCATGAGTGTCTATGCTGTGAAGAGCCCAGGAACCACTTGTATGTGGAAGTGTGTGCCTGTGATGCTGAGTGCTTTACGTGCTAGGTATCATATTTGTAAGCCTCGCTAAATGTGACAGTTGTGGTTTTTGGGAAAGATGTGTCCTGTTCAGTACAGCAAAAGAGTGGATGTAGGTGATGCGATAGCTGTTCTTAACCAGCCGTATAAGCTAAAAAATAATTTTTTGTTTTTTTGTAGGTGTGTTGGTCTTGATTTTGTGTACTGAAAGCTGATCCTTCCTCCTCAAGATGGCATTTGTTACAGCACAAGGGCCTACGGTGGTGGACCAGACCACTTTGATGAAAAAATACCTTCAGTTTGTGGCTGCTCTTACAGATGTCAATACACGTAAGATACTTTTTTTTTTTTTCCTGCTGAAAGTTACAGTTCTTCAATAGTGTTTCATAAATATTGTAGTATTGTTTACACTGTTGATAAATGTGTGTTGAATTCACTTTGAGTTTTGATTTTTGAAGAAGCAAAATGATGAGTAATACTTGCATGAGCCAAAATGAACAAGCTGTGCGTGTGTGCGGTTGTGTGATGGTTGTTTGTGAGAATTGTGTGCCTTATAATTGGGCAGTGATAGCTAAACTGATAAGATCTGATTGCTTCTTTGATCAATGAACCTGGTGTTTTCCTTCATGGCGTAGTTTTACATTAAATTTTTTTGCTTGAATTTCCATTTTCAGCTGACGAAACCAAATTGAAAATGATGCAAGAAGTCAGTGAGAATTTTGAGGTAAATGAATAAATAAAACCCCAAACCCAAACAACAAAATCCCTTCTGAAATGGCTGTCTTCCTTGTGCTTAATGTATGTTGATTTGATTTCTGATGTTATGTGGTTAAAATATTAATATTAGTATCTTGTGGCTTATTTATATTGTTATAAGTAATTGATTTTAGGTTTGTATTTAGGAATTAGCCAGGTTACTGAAGAATTACGACATTCGGACTTAGAGAGCTCTTTCATTCTCTAATCTTTATTCAGTAAGCATTTAAGTAAAGGTGAAGTAATAGATTTTTCTTCCGTGTTGTTGAATGATATGAAATCTCTGTATTTAAAGCTTTCTTTTATTTAGTTAAAATATGTTTGTGCTCTCATGAAGCAGAGGCCCCTCTGATTCCTCTGAGTAGTTCCATAGTATAGAAGCAAGGGAGGAGTTGTCAGATGCCAAATCTGACATCAGGAGTGGAGATGGCTCCAGTGACATCTTTTGCATAGTGATGGACCATCAAGCTTAGATGAGCAGCAGAAAAAAGTGAGACACAAGTTTAACCAACCCTGTGTTAGCAGAAACTATATTTTAGTTGAATACTTAGTTATTGTGTGTCTGTTCTGAAATTGTAGAGAACTTGTTATTTTGCAGAATAAGTTAAAGATCTTAGAATCACTAATTCTCTCTTTATCTATTTTTTTTAGTCATGTTGCAATTTTAAAAAGTGCTGCTACTATAACATATTTTGTCCTTAACCTGCTTTATTTGAAGTGATCTTGCTTGGTCTGTGGTACAGAAACATAAATATACATTCTAGTCCTCTTTAATGTCTTTGGCTATTTTTAAGTAAGCTTTATGCAGAGTTACATCCAACAGGTACTGGATGTTGAAAGCTGTGCCAATTTTAGTTGTTTCGGAGTTATCGGTGGAAATTTGCTGTCCAGTGAATTTTTTTGTTTAATTCAGGTTAACATAGTGGAATAATAAATTTAGAGCTGGTGTAACTGTATTATAAAAAAAAAAAGTTGAAAGGCTTAATTCTTGCTTAGTGTGTATAAGCAAATAAGTAGATGTGTGTAACAGTTCTGCATCTGTATGCACATGGGGTGAGCAGAGCTTCATATTACCATAAATAACTATCTAAAAATATCCTTGTGGCATTTCATATCTGTTTAAGCTGATCTGCCATCTCTGAAGCAGTTTATTATCTGATTAAAAGAGTAGTTTTAGCAGGTTAGTCTAGTGATCTGTTCAGAATTTGAAGCTTGGTTGATTCTCTTGCTCTTGTCTTCAGTAGGGAAGAACTTGTTCAGTATTTGTTCTGACAGTGTTCTCTTGGAACTCACTTGGTTCTGTAGTGTCATCCTACATAAAGAGATGATGAATTGACTTATGTTGAAGTATGGTTCTATTTGTTGGAAAATACTTGAGGGAGCAAGGAGAACCACTAACATGGTTTTATTTTCCTTTTTTTCCTTTGGAGGTTGTGGACAGTATTGTTGCGTGTTGTTATGCTAGATGGTTTCTTTTCCTCTTCTGTTTCCATAGTCTCCTTTATTAAATCTACTCTATCGCCTACTTCAGCTTCCAATAGCTATAAAGTTCAGCGAGTTTTATTTTTCACTTCAAATGGAAAAAAAAATTTTTTCCAAAAATTAGCTGTTTGTTGTAAGTTACAGCATTCATATTCTGTTGGTTGCGTTATTATCTGGATGTCTCTCTAGTTAGGGGTGAAACTGAACATGCATTGGTAATTCTAGAGGGTGACTTGAAGTTTAAAACTCAGGTGCTTCACCATGATGTTATCCATTTGACAGTGCCAGTTGTTGGACTAGTTGTTAGGGTGTTGTTCTGGGCTAGCAGAGGATATTGCTCTTCTAAACCAGCTTCTGGATGGGAACATTTGATAGTTTTGAATCTTGTTTCTCAGAAATTATTTCTTTGCGGGGGAACTTTTTCCTTCTCTATTTCTTCATAGAGATTCTGGATTCCAAATGGGAAGAGGAGTGTATTCATTGTCTTTCAAATCTCTGTTTTGGAGGAGAAAAAGCTTCCAGATTCAACCTCTGTTGCTGCTTCTGATGTTTCCTGCCAGCAGCATAATTCTGAACTTGCTTAGAGTAGTGGGGGGGTTTTAGTTTCTGGTATGGTTCAGAACAGCAATTCATAGATAGCAGGAGTGCTGCAAATGTGCTGCTCTTTGCTGTTCAGCAAAGGTATTGGGAAGGTGCTTTCAGGAATTTAAGCTGGGTTTGTGAAGGTATACTTTTCCTTGAATGGATTTGTGAGCCAGTTTCCAAGAATGCAGCAATACCTGTTTAATTTCATGTTGGAAACTTTCCTTCCTTTCTTCCTCCAAAGCAGGACTGTTCTGGCATAAGGTTGGGCAGGTTAGGAGCCTTTCAAAATTGGAAAGGGGGTGGTGGAGAAGGAGAAGATACAGACTTTGTTTGAAAGATCTTTGAGGTGAAGAGAATACGTGGGCTAATCTGCTGTTGATAATATCCTGTCTTGCATTGTTGTGGTTTAACCCCAGCCGGCAGCTAAGCATCACACAGCCGCTCACTCACTCCCCCCCCGGTGGGATGGGGGAGAGAATCAGAAGGGTAAAATTCAGAAAACTCGTGGGTTGAGATAGAGACAATTTAATAGGTAAAGCAAAAGCCATGCACACAGGCAAAGCAAACCAAGGAATTTATTCATCACTTCCCATCGGCAGGCAGGTGTTCAGCCATCTCCATCACACTTGGTTACTTGGGAAGACAAATGCCATCGCTCCGAATATCCCCCCTTTCCTTCTTCCCCCAGCTTTATATGCTGAGCATGACATCATTTGGTCTGGAATATCCCTTTGGTCAGTTGGGGCCAGCTGTCCTGGCTGTGTTCCCTCCCAACTTCTTGTGCACCCCCAGTCTACTCACTGATGGGGCAGCATGAAAAACAGAGAAAGCCTTGAAGCTGTGTAAGTGCTGCTCAGTAGTAGCTAATGTGCTAATGTGTTAGCAACACTGTTTTGGTCACAAATCCAAAGCATAGCACCATATGAGCTGCTATGAAGAAAATGAACTCTATCCTAGCTAAAACCAGCACAACAGTGGAAAATAATGCTCAGTTTGGGTGATGTATGCATGTAGATGTATTTACAGAAAAAAATAAAATCTCAGTTTAACAGTGGCTGAAAAGTCTTGGGAATCCTAGAGCAATGAAATGTGAGTGTGCTTGTCAGTCTTTCTTGTTCGAGAACGTCTACAGCATTTTGCTGTTGGTTTTTTTTTCCCATTTAAAATACCTGTATGATATGCCAACTTTATTTTCTATGTGAGGTGACAGTGTTAAAATAGAAAAAAAAATCAATTACAGTCTGTTGGGATTGGAGGAAAGAGATTAATTTGTATTCACTTTTGTTTGTTTCACTAATAGTGCTCTGTAGTGTGTCAGCAGATGTGTAATCACTGAATCTATTGAAAAGTCACTGAAAATGTTTAATAGTGGCTTTGCATGTAACTTAATATCATCTGTGTAATGTCTATTATCTGTCTCCCCCTTTTTTTTTTTTTTTGTTTGTTTTTTGTTCTTAATTAGAATGTGACATCATCCCCTCAATATTCTACATTCCTGGAACACATCATCCCTAGGTTTCTCACCTTTCTACAGGATGGAGAAGTTCAGTTTCTGCAGGAGAAGCCAGCACAGGTAAACTGCGTGAAGCATCTCTTACCTTTTTGCAATATGTACAGCAGACTATTCATTCAGTGAAGTACTTGGTAAACCTGATGAACTGATTAACGTGTAGACTTTGTTGTTCAAAATAGGTCTGTCATTTGGAGTAATATTGAAAAAGTCCAGTTTCTAAATAAGTTACTTACAAATTTTGCAAATCTGGGCTTCTGTGAAAAGTGAAGAAAAACTAGGTGCAGTAGAATTGGCTTTCTCACTGAAATACGACACGCTGTTACAACTTACTGACTTTACCTTGGAGTGAAAGGCAAAAGTCATTAAATACTTAAAATTGAGTTCCTCAAAAAAAAGTCTGATAACTTGCATTTTTCAACTGTAAATTTGTTAAATTTGCCTTATTCCCATATGTGGGTAGTAGGAAGCATTATGTGTTTGTATATAAGCGTATGTCTACACAAAGTAAAATGTCTTTTTTTCTTTCTAAGCATGCAGAAGTATTAAGCTGAAAAGGTGTTGCAACCAGTTGTTGTATTTTGTGGGCATTTGGAAAGTTCTATCATATCTTTTTTTTTTTTTTTTTTTTTTTTTACAGCAACTCCGAAAGCTAGTGCTTGAAATAATTCACAGAATACCAACAAATGAACATCTTCGTCTTCACACCAAAAATATCCTGTCTGTGATGTTTAGATTTCTAGAGGTATCTTTTATTTTTTTCTCTTAAAACGGTTTCAAATTTTCAGAAGGGTTTTCCTCTTCTTTCTTCATCTCCAAAAAATTACTCAGTAGAATTTTAAATAGCTGTGCTTCTGGAGCAAGAGTGGAAGAGCATTCTATTTAGGCTTCACCAGTGTGATATCTTACTATCTCCAGGTTTTCTGCATGGTCTTTTCAGCCCTTTAGAAACCTGGATTTTCCAAATGCAAGGAACTGTTCTCATGCTAGGCAAGTTTTCATTCATCAACACTTTTCTGGCTTATATAAGTGCAGATATCTTATTCTAGACACTTCATTTTGTTTCTTACTTGGAATTGAAAACATTGTCATTTGAAGCTCACAGAAAATAACCTGCTTTATGTGGAGGTGTCTCGGTGTGTCATAGCCACATTTGTGTGTTTCTGTCTGTGGGGCATTAGAAAAAGGTCTGATGGTATAGAGTGGTTGAAACCTCTGGTTTTTGTTCCAGTAGGGATGAATTTAATTTTAGCCATACTGTAAGGCTGCAAGGTAAAGTTATATCAAAGGAAAGGCATCTTGCTCATGCAAATTCATATTAACGAAGTACTGGTAGGTTGCTCAGATGAGTATAATTTTATAGGGTTTTGAAGTACTTAAGGAGTAGTTGAATGCAGCAGTAGGCTCACTAAAGATTCTCTTCTTTTTTTAGACAGAGAATGAAGAAAATGTACTGATTTGCTTAAGAATAATTATTGAATTGCACAAACAGTTCCGACCAGCAATCACTCAAGAAGTAGGTCATAAATCTTGTTATATGGTATAGAACTTACTGCCATACTCTTCAGAATTGTTATTTTGTTTAAGTGAGTTGGTTTGTTTGTCTTTTCCTGCTGTCCTTCTATGTTGGCTGACCTGTTGTGGTGACCATATATTTAATTATTATTTTTTTTTTTTACCTTAAAGTAATTTTTAGAAGAGGATTGCATAGTGCTAGCACCCCTGGAAAATACAAACTGTTAAAGCTTAGTTGTTTTTGTTTTAAGTGTTTATGGGCAGTACGATTAGACTAAGGAATGTAATTCCCACAGAAGGGAAGAGAATTGGTGCTTTTTTAGTTTGTGAAGGGAAAATACTGGAAAAGAAATATGATTGTCTCACACAGTCTCTCTATGTGTGTCCCAACCTCCCCTTGCTTCTCTCCTGTGACTCATGAAGGAGTATTTGAAAGTTTGCATTTTTATTGTGTTGCTTTCTTTCCTTGATTTTTGTCTGAGAAGACATAGTTGGTTTACAGTAATTATTTCTAATGATACTGTATTGGAACTATGTTGAGGCGATAGGCAAATCAGATTCTTTCCAAGTGCAATTTGAATTAATATTGGCAGAACAGAAGGAAGCAGGAGAACACTTTCAGATTCTTTTCAAATATCATGAAAAGTATACTCTAGCGGTGACTAAAGATTTTATGTAACTGTACTGTTAATACAGAGATTCTAAAATTGTGATTTTTTTTTTTTTTTTTTTTTTCTTCTTCTTCTTATTGTAAACTGACTTCTTCTTTCCTAGATCCATCATTTTTTGGACTTCGTGAAACAGATTTACAAGGAACTTCCAAAAGTAGTGGTAAGCTTTTTATTTCTTAAATTGCCCTTGCTACAGTCAGAAAACCAGTTTTTATTTCTTAATTTTAACTCTAAAATATATTAACGTAATTACTTTTGTATCTAGTGATACAAAGTAAATATAGCTTTAATAAAAATATTTAACAAAAATATGTATAAAAATGGAGAAATTTAGATTTTGAATTGGAAAACCTTCTCTTTCTAGCACAGTATTGCTAGTATGAGAAAACTGAGGTAAACTTCTATAATAAAGCACTAGTCAGTTGATTGCAGTGGTGTCCCTGTAGCCAAATGTTTTGTGTGGTGGTTTTTGGTTGGTTTTTTTTGTTTGTTTTTTTGTTTTGTTTTGAGGGAAGGGTGAGGTGATGTACTTTCCAGCAGTTGGAGCTCTTTGGTGTGCTTTAGCAGCGTGGAGGCCATTGCCTGCTCTTCCTCACTGGTACAGAGTATCTGTTTGGATGCTTAGCAGAAGAACCACCTTGGCTGGGGATGCTTTTCTGCTTCTTGCAGTAGGGGGAGTGAAAGATTGCAGGATATGTGTGTAGTCCTAGTAGGTGCTGCAGTGTAAACGTCATACGCAGAGAAGAAAAAACTGTCTGCAATAAGTTGTGGGGAAAAAATACATGGAGGAATTCTAGCGAGATAAATGGCCTTGTGACTATTACTAGCATTATTATATTTTTCTACTGCTCTTTGCTTTTAGAATCGGTATTTTGAGAATCCTCAGGTGATTCCGGAGAACACCGTTCCTACTCCTGAAATGGTTGGCATGATTACAACAATTGTGGTGAAAGTAAACCCTGAGCGAGAAGATAGTGAAACAAGAACAGTGAGTATTCTAACTGCTCTTTATGAGACTGTCTGTATCACAATACCCCAAGTCATAAGGGCAGGTAAAGGTAATAGGCTTTCTTTTTGCTTGTTTTTCTTATCAACATTTATTTGTAGAAGCCGAGGGAAACTTTTCAGATATTTTCTATGCAGCTGCAGTTACAGGATTTTTATTTAATATAATACCAAATGGTTTTGTGCTTTTTAAATGTTATTATCACTAAATATAGTGCTATTAAAATGAGCAGTTTCTTTAAAAATGTATTTCAAATACTTTTTTGAATTAATAATTGAACTGTTTATAAAACATGTGTTCTTTCTTTCAGCATTCTATAATTCCCAGGGGATCTTTATCTCTGAAGGTCTTGGCTGAGCTACCTATTATTGTTGTTCTTATGTATCAGGTTAGTATATTCCGGTATTTTGCGTGTAAATACTTTTTATTACTGAGTGGCTTGTGTAAGTTCTGCTGGCAAACATATTGGTAAAAATGAATGTAGGTATTTTTGAGATTAAAATATGGTCTAAAAATAAACTACTGAGATTTCTTAACTTTTTCTGATTAGCTCTCAAATAAGTTGACTGTCAGTGTGACTTGTAAATTCTCTAATAATACTTTTTTTTTTTAAGCTCTACAAACTGAACATTCATAATGTAGTAGCTGAATTTGTGCCCTTGATTATGAACACTATTATAATACAGGTTTCTGCTCAAGCAAGGTAAGAGCATCTTAACAGTATTTTGATGATATTTGGGATAAGCTACTTAAACCTGCCATTCAGTATTGCCCCAAATATTTTTGTCTTATATCCTGTGGTTTTTCTGCTTCTAATCTTCAAAGTAGCAATGATTATTTGACTTAAAATTGTCAGAGTTTTGTAGGTGAAGTAATTGGCAAATCTGAGTATTTCTATTATATGTCACTAGTAAAATACATAGTTGTGCTGTAGATCCCATTTTGTTATTTGATAATGCATTTTTTTTAAATAGAGTTCTGACAGAAATGCATATTACCACAGATGGTATGTGATGGAGACCATGTTAGCTAGGACACTTGCTGTTGTTTAATCTTTACCATACCATCAGTGATACATTTTTGCTCTTCCAAGGTAGAGCTTAGGTGAAGCCTTGTGATGTTGCAGATATGGGTGCTGCTTTTCCTGCTTCAGAGAGAGATGTTTCTAAGGAGCAGCAAGTGGTGCTGAGCAGGGCAGCAGGAGTAAGATCTCTGTCTTTTTCTGTCTGCCCAGGTGATCTGAAATAAGTGGTTGAAGCTGGAGAGAGATGGACAAGTCCGTGGGAGGGAATATTGTTTGGAGAAAAAAAGTTGCCCTGGTTAGGGGAACGGAGCCAAATGTTTGACGCTAATGTATTGGCTTGGCTTTCTGTAGCAAGTTGAAAATTGTATGGCTGCCTCAGGGTTGTGCATTTCTGCTTAGAGCATCAGATGCTGGGAATTTGAATGTCAGAGAGCTTGTTAAAAATCGGCTCTCCCATGATGATTTTACTCCTTTATGAAGCAAGAACCTCACTACAAGATGCTGTAATTTGAAACTTCTGTGAATTTTCTGAATGGAGGTATTAAAGAGGAGGCACAAAATCGTAACCACTGTTCAATTTGATTTCAGGCAACATAAACTTTATAACAAGGAATTGTATGCTGATTTCATCGCTGCTCAAATTAAAACATTGTCTTTTTTGGCTTACATCATAAGAATTTTCCAGGTAGGTTGCATTTTTGTTACGTTGTTACTCTTAGTGCAACAGATCTCTAGTTATTTTATGGCAGGCAAGTGACCACCAGCATGACTGCAGTGCATTAGGGATTGCAGAGAAGAGCATTTGTGCAGCAAATCTGAAGATAGGGCTATACTTGGTTGTCCTTTTGGAAGTATTCTCATGTGAATGCAAAGTGAGAATGTGCCATTCCCCCTGCCCCAGGCATTTATGGAATGGCTATTGTATTTTAGTTTTACAAATAGATGACTTGAGAAACAAATGAATTTGAATTAAATGTTATCTTGCAAATGTAAAGCAAGCCTTTAAAATAGAATGTCATAATAATTGTATTAATTTAATTTTTTTGTTATAGGAATTAGTGGCTAAATATTCTCAGCAAATGGTAAAAGGAATGTTGCAGTTGCTCTCCAATTGTCCAGCTGAAACAGCACACCTCCGCAAGGAGCTTCTGATTGCTGCTAAGCACATCTTGACAACGGACTTGAGGAGCCGTATGTAGTACTTTTTAGAAATGTATCTATAAGCTGGAAAGATTGTGTATTTAAGAGGCATATTGCTTATTATTTGTTTTGGACTATTGCATACTTATGATTATTTTAGGAGTGGGTGTGATTTTTGTTTTGCCTTTTTTTCTTTTTCCTTAAAAAAAAAAAATCATCTGAATAAGATGGTATACTGAACAAATGGCTTTTCTAGCTTTCTAAGTATCCTTGCTCCAAGTAATTACTATTTGATTATAAGCATTTGTGTTGGCTTGTAATTGTGCCTACAATTGTATAAATAACTTAAAATATTAATCTCTTAACCTGAGTGGAAGTAGTTCTGTCAAAACCTGATACCATATGTTTGATTCAGCTCATAGTATTTGCCTCTAGCAGAGGAAGGCCATTTTTGGTCTGCCTGAATTAACTAGGTCTGGTGGATAAGTTCTGTTTTGGCAGAACTACAAAACTGGAGATGAGTGTACTTTGTAAAATGTTCACTTCTACCTTTTCATCTTTACTGTGTGGTCCCCTTTCTTTTCCTTCTGCTAACAGCAGTTATGGGCAGTGTGATGTCTTACAGGTATTGTTAGGTTGCCAAAAAAAATAGCATGTTTCCTAGTTCTGGAATTTAGTTTTGTGGTCACATGGAAAGCTGTTTCTTTGGCTGTTTTTCAAAAGAAATTAGCTTAATTGCTCTACGTTTTCCAGCCTGTCCTTAATAAGTTCTGAACTTGACCAATTTCAACAGAATTCAACAGAGGAGTGTGGTCTTAAAGATACAGCGTTCTGCATCCTTTGTGAACTTTAATGTTTGAGTAGGGGACAAAACCCTAGTTAGTGTCTCTGTTGGAGGAATAAACAGCGGCGTGAGCTTAGCAATTCATTGCTCTTTGTCAGCTGGCTGGCATTTTGGCATAAGTGTTGATAATGCATCCCTCCAGCCCTGCTCTTGGCTACCTGGCAGCCTCAAAAGTGGATGTAGAGGAGGAAATGCTTAGAAACATTACGGAAAAGAGGGAACATGGTATCGCAGGAGGAATAAGGAGAATGAGGAAGAGGAGAAGTGTGATATAAAGTATGTGGAGATCTGTAGAAGATAAGGCTTTGGTCATTCTGCTGGCGAGTTCAACTTATTTGGAAAAATGAGTGTTGAGGGCAGTGTTGCATGTTTGTGGGTCTTGCCAGTGGCATTATTTTCCTCAGTGAAATAATCTTTCAGACTGAGTCTTCTGCGTTGATTGAGAGTTGATGAATAACGCCGCATATCTTATTGTAATGCATTTTGTCTGTGTGGAACTTTGTTTCTGATTCATAAAAGAGAGGGTGGAGGTGAAACTCTACTCACTCTCTCTAATGTTATCACTGTAATGGCTGCCCCTGTCTGAGAATACTTCATAATAACAAAATGTGGTATGCACGTAAATATTATATGGAAGTTTTAAAACCTGGCTTAGAAGATAGAATTCAAATTGAATTTAGAAACTTGCCTGTTCTCATCGCTTTTAAGCCATTTCTTTTGAAAATTTTGACTGAATTGTCCATTTCAGAAAGCTAGAATGGTTTGTATGGCATTTCTGAAATTCTAGTGACTGATCATTGTGAACATTTCTTAATTTTGGTGTAAAATATTTTTATGTTATAAAGTTTCATGAGAGTTCAGTCAGTGGTCCGGTGTAAACAATTTGTTATTGCTTGCTTTGCTTTAATTTCTCTTACTAGCTCACATTAAGAGTAATAGTACAACACAGGAATATTAACGTTAAATGTGTTCAATACACAAAAAAGCTTTTTTTCATTGTCAGGATTTGTGCCTTAATCTCTTTGCTCTGCTAACACTAGTGCATCTAAGACTAATTCCTTTTTTCAAACAGAGTGGATTGATGATCAAAGGTGGTTCCTTTCGAACTGTCTTTTTGACTGAGCTTTTTTCTCCATAGTGTTATTTTTTGGTTATGACTGAATTTATTCTCATGTCATGG
This sequence comes from Aviceda cuculoides, assembly GCA_035590195.1. NCBI lineage: Eukaryota > Metazoa > Chordata > Aves > Accipitriformes > Accipitridae > Aviceda > Aviceda cuculoides. The sequence continues at coordinate 12,254,021 of JAVJGG010000061.1, forward strand.
CTGCTGTGGTGGTTGCCTTGTAAAATAATGGATTGTGTTTGCTTCTAAAATCTTTATTCCCATTCTTTATTTGCTTTTTCCACTGCAAGTCTTCCAGATCTCTACACCCCACAAAAAAACAATGCCAATGCTCTCCTTTTCTCTTCCTCTGTGTTTTTGCAGAATGTGATATTCTCTTAAAGCAAAGATAGCTACCACACTGTCCCTTTCATTTAAGTGGACCTCATTGATTCATTGTCCATTTCAGATTTCATTTGGAAAATGCTGGATTTTTATCTTTAATACTGTTTGGAAATCTGTGGAGAATGAAGGTTGCAGGATGTTCCTGTTTCTCTTTATTTGACTTTCTGCTTATTTGTTTAGTAAGTTTTAGCTTGTTACATTATTTGAGGTGAGAGCATTTAATCCTTCCTGCCATTTCCATCATCTGCCTTTAGGGTGGGTGGAGTGACCTAACCAATTCTGTAAACTTGTTGATTTCTATATTTAAAAAGAAAATGCTTCTTTGGTCTTGCTTTGTCACTTGACTTCTGTTACTGAAATCTTCCTTTTGTTCCCTGGACCCCAAGTTGCATGTATTCACCCTTATATTTTGGGACAGAACTTGTACGATAAGATGTGAGACAAAATAGAGTTGTGTTGTACAACGTTGCCCAAACTTGTGCTTTCCAGTAACTCATTAGTTATATTCAAAAAGTTCTGCAAAGTTGAAAATAATATAAACAAGTTTTCTCTCTCCAGATGTAATTGTTTTTGTTGTGTCAATGCTGTGGCTTTTGATTGTGGTACTGTAATGTTACTCAAGGGGCAAGTGTCAGTGGAGTTCATAGTCACAAGAGGTTAACTGAAAGTTTACTGGTAAATGACACTGTCCTTTATTAGCTTTAGGAATGAATTTTATAATCAAACCACTTTCTGACTTAGGTATTTAAACCTAAGTCAAGTGGTTTAATGCTCATCTACTTTATTTTGATTATTTCCTTTGCTAATCATTATGTATAGATTTTTCTTTTTTTTATATTTCTTTTTTTTTTTTTTTAAATTATAGAGTTTATTCCATGTATGGACAAGCTATTTGATGAATCTATACTAATTGGCTCTGGATACACTGCCCGAGAGACACTGAGGTATGACAAAGTTTGGAATAGCTATCTGAGTACCTGCCAGGGCTGGTTTCTTTCAAGGTTTATTACTATTTACAACAATGTCTGTATAGGTTCCTGAATCTTTGCTTTAAATAACTAACTTAATTAGATTCTAATATTGGAAGGGCTTCTGCTGTTGTATAAAGAGTGGTGGTTGTTTTAACAGTTTGATGGTGTAGCATGAAGCGTGAGTGTAGGGCAAAATGAGATAAATGGGTGAATGAAAATTATTTCATTTTTTGAATGGCAGAGCAGAACAAAAACAGTTGTCACAGTGAAATCAACTTCTATCTTCCCAGTATTTCATGAAACAGCCTAAATCTTGTCCAGTGTAAAATCTGAATGAGATTTAAACTGTTCTGTCAATGAGTACCTTAAAACTTATTTTGCAATTGAAAAAAAAAAAATATGGGGAGAATACATATTTTCTGTGTCTTCAATAGTCTACTAGTTTTTGGGTGCTTTTGCTGACCAAATTAAAATATGTGAACTAGGAGAATTACTTCTTCTTGCTTAAATATCAAGTGTACCTTATTGACAACATGTATTGGATTTAGAAGTATTTACTCTACTAGATGCTTAAACCTGGTATTTGAAAAGAAATGGCTTTTAAAATTTATCAGTTTTCATAACTACTTTTGAAATCATGAATCATCAATGATGAATTGTGAAACAGTTTACCAACACAGCTTAATAGGTGGCTTAAAACACGCTAATTTGCTTGTAACTGTATCTAGATGAAAATATGTGCTGGGGATGTTCAGCAGTGGGGGAAGGAAGATCAGAAAGGTAATATTAGTGTTATGGGACAGATTAATGCATCTTTGGTTAGATCGTACAGATTATAATTCTCTTGTGTAATTGAAACAGCCTTGTGAACTCTGGATTTGCATAGAAAATTTGGATTTAGAATCTTGGAAATAGCTCTAGGCAGTAATTATTGGTTAAGTCCAATTAACAACAATTGTAATTGTCCTCAATGTGTTTTCTTCATTTCTTGTTTTTACTGATAGACCACTTGCATATAGTACACTGGCAGACCTGGTGCATCACGTCCGTCAGCATTTACCACTCAATGATCTCTCCCTTGCTGTCCAGTTATTTGCCAAGAACATTGATGATGAGTCATTGCCTAGCAGTATCCAGACAATGTCTTGCAAGCTTCTGCTAAATTTGGTAGACTGTATCCGGTCTAAAAGTGAACAGGAAAATGGAAATGGTAGAGATATTCTTATGAGAATGCTGGAGGTACTGCTTTGTTTAAAACGTGCGATAATAAGTTGAATATCCCATTTTATAGTATATTGTTGATCACATTTTACTTACATTTTTCTTCAGAAACGAGAATATGTAGAAACAGTCTCCATACTGTATTTCATTTTAATACTTCAGGGGAGGGCTTTTTTAAAATACTATGCGACTGGGATAATACCTCAAGTATAGCAGAGATTCTTTGCTAACTCAGCTTATTCATTCAGTGACTTGTTTCAAAGCAGGAAACTGAATGTCTACGATGCTGGGGGTAGCTTAATTGTTATTATTTTTTAAATTTTCTTTTAAATTTTAGTTGTAATCTTTTTTCTCCACTTAAGAGTATATAAGAATGGTATTTTTTAATGCTTCTGGTTATGTTGTTTTGGTTTTTTGTTTGTTTGTTTTGTTTGTTTGTTTGTTTGTTTTTAAAACCCTGAAATAGGGTTATTGTGCAGGTCCTTGGCATAGCCCAATACAATCTGTAAAATGGGAAGTATCCTCACTTTCAAGACCTACTGATCCTTTTTAAGGATCTTCTTTATATGGAGGATTTTGGGGGGGCTTTTTTATGTGTTATTTTTAAACATCAGGGATGCACACAAAAAGCTGTTATGCATGGGGTAGTACAACTGAAACTACCCGCTGCTGTAGCCAAGTTGTTAATGGAAAAAGGTTGCCTAGTGTTTCTTCTGCCACAGCATAAAGATGCACTCAATTGTAGAGTAAAACACTTCTAGGGTAAATAATGGTTTAATAATCTAATTTTGGGATGTGAGAGCATGTCTTGAAATCTAAATCAAACTGGTGCTAACACTTTAAGATCACTGAGGAAGCTGTGTGGCTGCTTGTTTCAGAAAGAGAGATCTAGGAATTCTGAATGTGGTGGATCCCCTCCATCATTGACTCTTCTCTGTCATTGACAGACTCTCATGTTTCTGAATGCATCAGGGAAGAGATTTAGTCATTTTAGTCATCTCCAGGTTATTTGGTATTACCCCTGAACCTTTTTTTAAGGTAGCAGTAGTTTAGGGAATGGCTTTCATACTAAATACAAAATACAAGTGATGGTGCAGGTAAAAGGTCTTGATGTTATTCATTGTAATGGGTCCTTTATTCCAGATTTCTCAAACTGAAGTAGCTTTATAGTAGGGTTTGTCTTCCAAAAAACGTTTTACTTTTTTTCTGCTTTTTAAAAAATCATAATGTAGTACAGTTGTTTGGTCATTTGTTTATCAAATAAAAATTTGTCATACTATGTGAATTCAGAGAAGATGCATCTAGGGAAGAAGGGAGCATACAGAGCTGTGGTGCTAGTGGGGAAATATCTGAGCAAGCCAAGTAGATCTGGACTTCAAAATCTGGGAAGTACAGAAAAATTTAAACTGAAACCTTGTGCAACATGTCCATTGACAGCCAAGAGGCAGAAATGTTGGGGACCACTGTTCTGCAGGATTGGTTATTGCTTTCTAAATCTGATAGGCTGCATAAAACTAAAACTTAAACCTATGACGTATACATCTCTTAATATATCTGACATACATTACATATACACCTGAAAAATTCAAGGTTTTTATCTTAATAGTAAATATTTGTATTTATATAATATGAAATATTAAGTCTTATTTTAAGAAATGAATTCAAATAGCTTTTCATTTTAAATTAAGTAGAATCATAGAGAGATTAATTTGTAGTTTATGGTTTTACTAGTTTTCAGCAAATATTTTTACTTTTGGAACTTGCTAAAAGTAAGCAAACTACTTTGTTGATACATTTAAAAATGTTTGCTGTCATTTGAATGATTTCAGAAATACTTAGCTGTAAATTTTATTGATCTCAGTATGTTGACTTGAAGTATTAGTGTTATTAAATTTAGAATGATTTGTGAAGCAGAAACTTATTTTCTTTTTTCTTTCTCCTCCCTGCTCTTTCATTTGCCTTTCCTCTTTGTGCTTTAGGTTTTTGTTCTGAAATTTCACACTATAGCACGATACCAGCTTTCTGTTATTTTTAAAAAATGCAAGCCACAGTCTGAACTTGGGGCTGCGGAAGCCGCATTACCTGGAGTACCGACAGCAGCAAATGCAGCGCCTGTTCCTGTTCCATCTCCTGCCCCAGCCACTCCTGTGGCCCCTGCACCAGTACCTGTATTTGAAAAACAGGGGGAGAAAGAAAAAGAAGATAAACAGACATTTCAGGTCACAGATTGCCGAAGCTTAGTAAAAACTTTGGTCTGTGGTGTCAAGACAATCACGTGGGGCATAACATCATGCAAAGCTCCTGGTGGTAAACCTGCATAATATTTAATTACATTTATCTTTTGTAATTCTACAATTAAATCTCTCTAGCATGAAAGCAAATAGTATTTCTAATGGTTAACTATTGTCTTATTCTTTATCTTCTTTCAGAAGCACAATTTATTCCCAATAAGCAGTTGCAACCTAAGGAGACTCAAATCTATATAAAACTGGTAAAATACGCAATGCAAGCTTTAGATATTTATCAGGTATGTAACCTGGTCATGTAGCACTTCTATTATACAGTTACTGTGCGATAGATCTTTTAATAAGGATTTATTTGTCAGCTAAAAGACAAATTTCACGTGTAGTATATTTTCATTAAGTCTTTAATTTCAGGACTACAGCTATTGGGAAATTTTATGAATTTCAAAGTACTTATCACTTGCAAGGAAAAAATTATTTTCTTAATAGCTGTTATTGTCTGTGTTTATACAGGCAAGTCAGACTAAAAATAATTTGCTTTCATGTGGATTAAATCTTTTCTTCAAAGAGATAGTTTAGCTATCAGTTGAAGCATTCACATGGCTATGTTTGTCTTCTGTAGTTACACAAAGTACTGACAAAATGTAAATGTACATGGTTTGGAATTAAGTAAGTTTACAAATACACTGTGGTATCTCCTGCTCTTGTCTTTTTCCATTCCTGCCTTAATGGTTTTAAAATCTGCGCTGAAAACACTCTATTTTTTTGTTGTCACTGTTGGCTCTTGTGCCCAACTTCTAATTGTATGGGGCTTGCATGTGAAACCTGTAAAATCTCAGTTTTTTTCAACAGGTATTTTAAGAGTAGTGGGGAAAAAGTTATTCAGATTCTGTAACCCATATATGTGTTTTCTCAACTGCTGTAGGTCCAAATAGCAGGAAACGGTCAGACATATGTTCGAGTAGCAAACTGTCAGACGGTGAGAATGAAAGAGGAAAAGGAAGTTCTGGAGCATTTTGCTGGTGTGTTCACTATGATGAACCCTTTAACTTTTAAAGAAATCTTTCAAACTACTGTTCCTTATATGGTGGAGAGAATCTCAAAAAACTATGCTCTTCAGGTATTATGTTTTTGTTTACTTTTTTCACTTGGTAATAAACAGCATGTAGAAAATAGCTTATGCCTTGCAGTACATAAGGCTGAAGTGGAATTATAAATAATAATGTTGAAATTATCATGCAAGATTTGAAGCAGTCTATAAAAATACTTTGTAAAGGTGATTTTTCAAAAACTTTCCAGAGTGATGCAATACAAACATGAGCACTTTATTCTTGGAAAGTATTGAACGTTGTGGAGTTCTTGTTTTGTTCAGGTTGTTGTGTTAATGTTCTACTGTTTTACAGAACAGAAGTCCTATAATATACATTTAAAATTACACTTTAAACTTGAATACTTAAGTTATATGCATGGTTGTTTTCCACTGAGGATAACCTGAATCACTTGGGTAGCAGTGGAAATGAGGAAAGAAATTTGTCTTAGTTTTTTGTTTTAAATGGCTAGTGCATTTATACCTCTGTTCTTTTCATTACAGCAACAATTAACTCCTTTGTGGTTTCCTCTTCTAGATTGTTGCTAATTCCTTCTTGGCAAACCCTACTACCTCTGCCCTCTTTGCAACGATTTTGGTAGAGTATCTTCTGGATCGGTTGCCAGAAATGGGCTCTAATGTGGAACTCTCCAATCTGTATCTCAAGCTGTTCAAGTTAGTCTTTGGCTCAGTTTCACTATTTGCAGCTGAAAATGAACAAATGTTGAAGGTAAAGGTCGTTTGTGTTAAAACCAAAAAAATCTGTTTTGACTCAATACGTTCTTCAGATGTCTGAAGAAAGTTAGAGTTTTATGCTGTCTAACATTTGATAGTCTTTTTGTGTTTGAACCACTATTAGTGATACAACTGCATTTTTTCCAAATGCAGAGTACATTGCCTTATTCATGAGAGATGGTTTCTGTAAATGTTTGCTTCATATTTGAAACTATAAAGCAATGTGCTAATTCTGAGTATAAACGACTGATACGTGCTTGTGATCTGATTAGGATAGCCATAAACCCGTGTAACTTCATGGTCAGGATATGCATATCTTCTTGCATATTTTTCCCCTTTGTTTCCATATTAATTTAAGACTTTTGCTTAGACTGGAATCACTTTTTTGTGTGTTTTTTGTGTGTGAATCTTGTTCACTCACATCATATTCAATAACATGTACATCTTGAGTTAGATATTTCTGCGCTCTTGAAAACTCTGGATTAAGGAATATAATTTTTTCTATTGACTACATATTGTCAGTGTATTCAAAGGATCTATTTATGTTGATGAGATCATCTCGTTATTCAATGAATTTAGAAATACTGAGCTTGAAGCAAGCGTGTGCTTTTCTCATAAAAGTAACAGCTGCCTATATCCAGAAAAAACATTAAGGTATTAATTGAATGCTGCTGCTTCTCTCATAATGTCTCTCCATTTCTCTTCCTTCTGTCTTAGAATAAACAAAATTTCTGATACAGGTAACTGTGTGATAATCGTTTCTGTGCTTAGTGATTTATTACAGCAGGATTAGTTCAGTTTTCTGGGTAGGACAGAGTAGGGACTACTAATTTTCCAGATTCTTTGAAAGATAAAAGTAATATGGAGCATTATTTGTATAATCTTGCTTAAATTCTTCTAGTTTTGTCATCAGAATCAAGGTCATCTGGATTTTACAAGCTGGAGATGCAATTTAAAGACTGTGATTTACTACCTTCACAGTTTCATGCTTCTGTTATGGTTTTTTGTTTTTGTTTTTGTTTTTTTTTTTTGTTTCTGCAGGATTGATGATATAGGCCTTGGGTAGACAGTTTAATTGAATGATGAAGGCTATTTCAGCATTTGCATAGCAATGTAGAAAGCTCTTAGATGTTAATAAAATCCAGAATTGTGTCACTGTTTGTCCCTGATCTGTGAGAATCCTTGTATTTATCAACTATCTTTAATGATTCCTGCAAACTGTTAAAGTCCTCTGCTCTAGAAAGGCCACCGGTTGTGTAACCATTTTTTTTATTTGTAAAAGTTTGCTTTCAAAGTGAAATTTTAACATTCACAAAAATTAAGAATTTGTGATGAAGTTAGGTCAGGAGTAAATGAATATTGTGAAATGTCTTCTCTTGTCGTTCTGACACTTCTGATTTCTGCTACACATCCCTAGGTTCTGTGGAGCAAATATTTTTCATTGTGTCAGATTTGCAGAAGGTTTTTTGTTTTAATAGTTACTGCTTGGAGTAACAGACAGACTTGATTGTTTGGCTAATACGAAAGCAGGATTTAATTAATTAAAGAATGCTCTGGGTTCTTGATATTCTTCAAATACAGACTTACTTTTTAACAGTTCTTCAACAGCGCCATAAAATTAGCATGGCATCAGAGTACTTGGAATAGCTGAAAGTTTTTGATCTGAAAAAGTTGTCTCATGCTAAACTCTTATACAACAGTACAATGATGATAAAATTGATAATTTATTAATCTTCAAGCTTTATTTTTTTTTATAGCCACATTTGCACAAGATTGTGAACAGCTCTATGGAACTTGCACAGACTGCCAAAGAGCCCTATAACTATTTCCTGCTGCTCAGAGCACTGTTCAGATCTATTGGAGGAGGCAGTCATGATCTGTTGTATCAAGAATTCTTGCCGCTGTTACCAAACTTACTGCAAGGTAGAACAATACCTTCTTTCCCCACCCCAGTTTCTGATCTTTTTATGTAAATAGTAGTAATAAAGTTATGTAATTAAAAAAACAAAACTAAAGCCCTAACCCTGATAAGTAGCTTCTGATTTTGAGCTTTGCAGTTGATTAAATATCTTGAATGTGGCTTATGTTCATTTACTCTCAGCTGCTTCAGGCTCCATAGTTTTGGCTGCTTCACAATTTCTGCTGCTTGTTTTTCTGCTTTTCATTTTGGGGCTGTTGGTTTTTTCTTTGTTTCTTTTATTCGTTTTTTGCTATGGATAACTTCGTTAGCATAAAGCATTGAGGGATAAGAGTAACAAGAGAAGCAGTATTGCCAGGCAATCGCTGGTTTTGTGGGAAGAACATTACAGAGAAGCTCTGGTTGTTCTGCAGTTGAGGGCATGTGTGTGCACCTGCAAGTGCATAATAAATGTAAATGCAAGTAGTGTCAGTTTGCAAAAAGAAATGGAAATAACAATCAGTTTGATTAATTGAGCATTTGTGCTTGCAAGGACTGTGTTCCAGAGATACTGAGGGTGAGCAAGCAGATGTGGAGAACTACCTAAACCGAAGGACAAGCGAATCAGAACAATTGCAGGAATGAGAAATCCTGTGGTTCCCATTTACAGCTGTAGGGACAGTTTTTATTGTAGTTAGCAAATATGTCTGTTATCTGTACACCATTATGTAAAATACATGTCAGCATAGAGGTGCTAGCTAAGTTTATGGAATATATGAAATCTTGATTGGGAGAAAAATAAATTGGGGGATGTGTTTAGTTTGTATGGGACAGTGAATGTACTTGAACTCATTTAATGTTTCTTTTCAGGATTCCAGATATTTTAAAAGCAATTTGTTCTGTGTGGATTTTTTTAATTGATACAAGGCTGAGGTTTGAGTCAAAGTATCTTTTTGTGGTTTTCATCTGCTGTAATCACATGCTACTTTGAGTCTTATATTAAATTTTAGAATATGCATAGATACTCTTTTTTTTGTATATGCATGTACCTACAAAAGCATTCACTGCATAAAGTCCTTAAATACAAGTTATAATTGTGATTTGTATTACATTTTGTAAATACATTATTTACAGAGCTATAAGCTTTACAGAATTTAAAAATGTCATGTTATTCTGAATTTAGGAAATAGCAATTTTTAACAATAAACTGTGGACTGTCTTTTTCCTTTGAGTGTATAACTTATCAATGATTTTCAGGACTTAATATGTTGCAAAGTGGCCTTCATAAACAACACATGAAAGACTTGTTTGTAGAGCTCTGCCTGACTGTGCCAGTTCGTCTGAGCTCATTATTGCCTTATCTGCCAATGTTGATGGATCCCTTGGTGTCAGCTCTCAATGGATCTCAGACCCTGGTTAGCCAGGGCTTAAGAACTCTTGAACTATGCGTGGATAACTTGCAGCCAGACTTTCTGTATGATCACATTCAGCCAGTTCGAGCTGAGCTAATGCAGGTAAATGTGTTGTTTCCTGTTAAACCACAAGAGGTCATTGATTAGCTAAATATTATTAGAAATTTCCATGAACCTTTGGGTATAAAACTTGAAAAATTTGTCATGAGAACCATACCAGTCTGATTTGTCTGTAAAAGGCTAGTTGGTGGTGTGCATTGGTGGTGTGCTGTTGTACTTTTAAATTTTTCCGAGTTTTCAGTTTATTAATAACTTCTTCTATACCCCTATTAAGGGGTTAAAGTTAAGACTTGGGACTCAATAGAAGAATATTACTATGTTTAAGATGAGCTGGTACAGAAAATAATTAAAATTTGTTAATTTTTTAAAAAACAAACAAGAAAAACTAATTACCTTCAGCACTTCATGATTGAGAGCTATATGAAGTCTTATATATACAGTGAAGATGACGTGGCTGAAATTCAGAACAGTGTTTTAAATGTGGCTACTTCCCCTAATAAAGTGCTTTCATATACTTTATCCTTTAAATATAATATTTACTTTATTTGCTTTTTATATTTCAAAACTAGCTCTTTGAGGTTTATTCACTTAAGCCTTAACTGGCCTGCCTCTTTTTTTTTTTTTTTTTTAAATTCATAATGTTGTTTATCTAATATTCATAAACATGAAATTACATCTCGGTGTCGCAAAGATTTTGTAGCTGATCGCAGTAATCTAATCTAAAACTGCATTTAGGACAACCTTGTTAAAAAGCACTTGAACCGTTGTGAACTGAGACTACTTATCTAGATTGAATAAAAGCATATTCTGGAAGTTATGCAGGATCAATTACCCAGATACAATAATAAGTGTTTTCCTTGACTTTTTTTTTTTTTAACATTACAACTTGAAAATTTTTGAAGTGAGACTGGTTTGACCATGTAACTTTAAAAATACTTACAGGCTTTGTGGCGTACACTGCGCAATCCTGCAGACAGCATTTCTCATGTGGCTTATCGTGTACTTGGTAAATTTGGTGGAAGTAACAGGAAGATGTTAAAGGAATCACAGAAACTACAATATGTACTCACAGAAATCCAAGGACCCAGTATTACAATTGAATTTTCAGACTGTAAAGCATCCATTCAGCTCCCAATGGAAAAGGTAAAGGGTTAAGTTACTTTCTGTGCTGAGAAACCATCTTACTCAGTTTTCCTTTATTACAGATTTTTTTGGATGTTTGCTTGTAAAACCTTGATAAAATGTGGTATGTGTGCCAGTTCCAGATAGGAGTTAGTGCATATCTAACATTACAGAATTTACGTAATTAAAAGTAGGTTTTAGGATCTCTTGCATACTTGTTTGTTTGGGGTTTTTTTTTTTATACCCCTTCAGTTAGACAAAGAGATTTCTAATTAATTTACGTTGTAATGAAGAAACAGAATGTAAACCCACTTACGGTTTCTGTATGTTTGGGTTTGTTTGTTTGTTTCTGTTTCAAGTAATTTTTCAGTTGCCAGACTTGGCAGGTAAGAGCTTTTTCATGATGTAGTGATCAGTTGACAGTCTCTGTATAAGGCCTACACTAACTTCTTGCTTCGTTTTGACATGCAAAATTAGCAGAAGCTTGCCAAGGTGTTCTTTCTTTATTTCCCCTTTAAACTGTTTTATACGTCACCCCCAAATAATAGATTTAAACATGCTGTTCTGCTTTTATAAAGTGATAGGATAGGGAGCTAAACTGGCACAAGTAAATGCTTTTTGTGCATTTATTTCCCCTTCCTAACTTTTGGTGTACTGCTTAGATTAGGAGTGGGAATCTACTCTAAAACCTCACTATTTTCTTCTTGAAGTGTACCAAAAGCTTAGTGTAGAAATTCTTCAGTGATGACTATTCTAATGACACCAATGATTTGGTTTTGTTTGTTGTCTCTAGGTTTGGTATAGTACTTCTTATAGCTGCAAAACCACTTTGTGCTTATGTTGGCTTTCATCTGACAATCTCAATGTATCACAAATGCTTAGTTCTCACTAATTACAGCAAACTAATCTGTGTCTATGTTGTGGGATCTGAGAGTGAAGCTGGATTCTGAGTTTATTTGGCCTGTAGAGTTTTTCGTACTTAGCTTTTCAATTACACTTTCATAGGTAGGTATGATCTGAATGTAGTAAACAATTTTCTTTACATGCAGCTGGCTCTCTTTGGCTCCATACAGCCAATGGTCTTAAAAATAGCTTGGAAAAATGACTCTTAAAATGCAGATAGCTTTACTGATTTCTCCTCTGTACTGAAACTGATGAGTTGAATACACATAAATACTGTAATTGCTGACATTTTCCTATCCCGCTAGGTTTAATTCAAACCAAGTTTTCCGAAGTATTTATGCATCTAACATGTTGCTTAATGATATGGAACTATCTTCACCTTCTCGGTGTTGACCAAGAAACGATGGTATCTGCTGAATGCTTTGTATCTGTAAAAAGGGATTGTCAAATTAAAAGGAAAAAGAAGTGGAATAAATTGAAAATGAGAAGTCCATGTTTTCTTTTAGCGCTTTGGTAGTCTTCTGTGTCTGTGTAAAAACTCATTGTTCTTTTCATTGAGGTGTTGATAGGTTATTCGAACACTGATGGGATGACAGACAGCTAGTTAAGTCACTAAGTGGAAAGATGGTTTTCCTTTTAAAGAAGGAAAATGCCCACTTCTTTGTAGCAGAGCCTTTTTCTGCATATAATCCTGTTTAAGCATGGATTGTTAGATTTTATTTACAATTGATCAGGTATTGAAATTCTTTATTTTGTGCACTCCAAAACAATTTTTATCTGTGTTTTGTGGGTTTTTGTTTGTTTGTTTTTGTTTTTTTTTTTTTTTTTTTACTTGGCGCTTGTCTCATTTGTATTTAATTCCTTCCTTTTCTTGGGGAAGGATAGAAAGTATCTAGCTGTGTTATATATATGCAAAATAGAAATTTTCCTAAAAGATGTACCCCTCCTTTTTATCGCTTTCGTATCTTAAGAGATTATTTGAACTATTCTCAAATGTATTAAATAAATCTTCTTGCAAATGAAGAGTACTATTTCCATTAAGTAAACGGTGTTTAGAATTTGCTTACAGGGACATTTCATCATGTATGATGTAGCTCTTGGTTTGCGTGGAAAATAAGACACAGTAATTTCTAGGATAGAACATTTTTTGGTGCCATTTATATATGTGTGTAAATGCATTGTATACCTACAGTATATAGAGATTAGGAACAGCAATTACTGCTGGAGGGAAGGTGAGGAAAATTTTCAAGGAGAGAGAGAATGAAGGTGTACCTCACTCGTGGCTTTAAATGCTTTCTGACTGTGGAAATAAATGTATTTGCCATGAAACTTTGCATGTGTAGAAGCACAGCAAATACCATAATAGTTTCAAGTCCGCTCTCTTGGGCATTCTCTGCATTTCTTAACTTAGGCAATCCAAACTGTACATACTTTTAAAGTTACTTTTAATGTGTATTAAAGATACTATTCCCTTGATCTATCACCTTATTGTAAATATTAAGAACAAAAAGTGTTTTGTTACTATCTTATCTTTTTTTCATTATAGGCAATTGAGACAGCTCTGGACTGTTTGAAGAGTGCTAACACAGAACCATATTATCGGAGACAAGCGTGGGAAGTGATCAAGTGTTTTTTAGTAGCTATGATGAGCCTGGACGATAATAAACATGCGTTATACCAACTTCTTGCACATCCCAAGTATGACAATTCTTTAAACATAAATGCGTATGTAAAATTTATGGTGTCTTTAGAACAACCTAATTTAGAGACAATGGTTAGTGTAGGCAATGTGTTCTTCATTGGATTTTTACCTACTGGTTTATCCTGCTTTCTTTTAAATCAATGCAGGACTTTCCAGTAAGAGGAATTTTGTCAGCATATTATTTGATGCCAATGACATGTGTTAATGTTTCATACTTCAATTTTCTTCCCCTAATCACAGTCCAATTCATAATCTGTTACATATGATCAGACTTTTTTTTAATTAATTTTAATTTAATATATTTAAATAGTTGGAATGTTCTGGTGCTTAATTGTGTTTTAAAGATTAATTCAGATTGTGATGTGTTGTATGTAAATCTAACGTTTTACTAAAGTGAAAGAGATTCATAATTCAGTTTTATTTAGTGACCAAACTATAACATAGTCACACATGTAATCTATGTTTGTCTTGATGTAGGGCCTTTTTATTGTTTTGGGTTTTTTTAACATCTTTTACCATTTTAGTCCTTGATACTTAATGAGATTATTGCTTTTAGACAACTTTGACATCTTTGCCCACAAAGTGTGTGCTGACTCTGACTCTTGCAGTGTAGTAAATGTAGCTAAAAAATATAGTAGCTTTTATAATTTGGACTTGTTAGACTTAACACAAATATAGCTTTGCAATGAATAGGTTTTGTTGGGCAGTGATTTGATAAATAATGTTTCAGTCTTTCAAGATTAAAATCAAATGTCATTTTAAAAAAGGGAAAAATGTCAAAAATTGAAAATGACATTCTGTAATTGAGTTGCAGTGTGATGCTTGTATACGTATTATTTGTAATATACGTGGCTTCTTCTGAACCACTGGCTTTAAATGTTACTGATGAAATTGAGCTGTCCATCATGTTTGAGACCAGTGGTTGACAAAATTAATATGGACTGAGTGAACTGGACTAGCTCTATCAAAATGAGGGGAAAATGGGAGGTGGAGAAGGAGTTAGGTATCAAGAGCAAACTTTAAATCAAGTACTTAACAATGCTCATGATTGAGCTGCCAGTACTGCAGTTTAGGATTATAATGAACTTAATTTTGTCTTTCAGCTTTACTGAGAAGTCCATACCTAGTGTGATTATTTCACATCGATACAAAGCTCAGGATACTCCAGCTCGTAAAACATTTGAACAGGCATTGACAGGGGCATTCATGTCAGCAGTTATCAAAGATCTGAGGCCTAGTGCTCTGCCTTTTGTAGCCAGTCTAATCCGCCATTACACAATGGTAGCAGTCGCTCAGCAGTGTGGTAAGTAAGGTGGAACAGAGATTGTGTGGACTGACATGAGAGAGGTGGAGAAGTTTATACTTCTTCTAACAGTAATTTGTTTTAAGAAAGTCATGATATTGCAGTTGCTTCTGGGTAGATATGTTTTTTTTTGTTTGATGACTAAATTATGTTTTAATTCTTTTGAGCAGTGAAAAATTATTAACCAATTTTCAAAAAACAATAAATTGCCTAATAATACTTTTAAAATGCTACAGGCAATGAAATAATTACAGCTTGGAACAGTTTATATTTCCAGAGCATTTGTGTAACTTGATATATGCAGTTATTTTTGCAGATGGTCTTTAATTGGGTTGTTTTCACTTGTGGTTGTGAAGGACCATCAGAGGAACTAAGTAAATGTTAGAGCACTGAAGTGTCTTGTATCTATGAAGAAAATTTTTTGTTTGGAGTCGGACCGTATGACAAGTAATTTGGGAAAAGACATACTCTTAAGCATATCACTCTTCATTGTCACATTAATGTGACTTGAATTTTATGATTCTTCATTTTAATTAAATCTTCTTGCAGTGCATAGAAGAAAATATTCAAGTAGATGTAATCTTTTTTTCTAAAAGTGAAGAATGCCTTACAATCCATTTATATGCAAATAGACGCAGTGCTTACTGGTTTTGCCATCAGCTAGTCAGAGGAGTAGTAAAATCTAATTGAAAGACTATTCATATTGAAATATCCATTGTTTTATCTTTTTTTTTTTTCCTCTCTGTCTTTTGTTTCCCCATACAAACCACAGGTCCTTTTTTGCTGCAGTGCTATCAGGTTGGAAGCCAGCCTAGCACAGCCATGTTTCATAGTGAAGAAAATGGGTCAAAAGGCATGGATCCCTTGGTGCTCATTGATGCCATAGCAATCTGCATGGCATATGAGGAGAAGGAACTCTGCAAAATAGGAGAGGTGGCTCTAGCAGTGATATTTGATGTTGCGAGCATTATCTTGGGTTCAAAGGAAAGGGTAATATAGATATACTTATTTTTTTTAATGTATTTAAATCATCTAGTTTCAGCCAATGCAATTTTGCTTCTAAAATTTTGTAGGCTACCAGTGAGCTGAAAAAGCAAACTGATATGTTTCTTTGTTTCTAGGCTTGTCAGCTTCCCTTGTTTTCATACATCGTGGAACGTTTATGTGCTTGCTGTTATGAACAAGCTTGGTATGCTAAACTAGGAGGTGTTGTGTCAATTAAATTTCTTATGGAACGACTGCCACTAATTTGGGTCCTCCAGAACCAGCAGACTTTCCTGAAAGCACTTCTCTTTGTTATGATGGATCTAACTGGAGAGGTATTTAATTAATTAATTCTATCAAATAGTGTGGGGGAAACAAACTTTTGTTCTTAAATTCACACAGATTGAACTCTTGCTAATCTTGATTTTACTTCAGAATGTATCTTATCTGCGATAGTTACAAGTGAATTTTAGTAATTTTAACTTAAACCAAGACCTGAAGTTAGGAATGAAGTCTTTTTGTTCCACATAACTTTGGCAAAGTTGTTGGAATTACACTTGCTTCTTTCAGAGTAGAAATGTACAGGTTGCTTTCAGATCAGTGAAAAAACACTAGATTCACTGTCACTTGCATGAAAAACGCTGTTCTTTTTTCTTCTTTCTGTGTTTAGTTTGAAAGGTGCTCATCTTATCAAAAAGCTGTATGTAGTTATAGATACCTAGAGAATCGGCTGCTTGACCTTTTCTCAGTTGTGAATCCTATGGTGACAACATTGCTAAGGGTTCCAGCACTTGAGTTTGTTTATAAAATTGTGTTGCATTGCAACTCACAGTTTTGGAATGATTGGTGGGAAGGCTAGTTGAATATGTGTCCCCTTTAAGCTTTATATGTTTTTAGCTGTTTGCAGAGGATTCATCGAAATCAAATGCTAAGTTCATTGATGAGTAGTGTGTAGGTTTTGTGATCTTTGTTCTGTACTTACTTAGTAAAAATAATCTATGATACTTCAGGTTTCCAATGGAGCAGTTGCTATGGCAAAGACCACATTGGAACAGCTTTTGATTAGATGTGCAACTCCTTTAAAAGATGAAGAAAAAACAGAAGAAATCCTAGCAGCACAGGAAAAGTCTTTCCATCATGTAACACACGACCTTGTTCGAGAAGTAACCTCTCCAAACTCTACTGTGCGAAAACAAGCCATGCATTCATTGCAGGTACTTGCACAGGTCACTGGAAAAAGTGTCACGGTGATTATGGAGCCACATAAAGAGGTAAGCAGAAATATTTACTGAAAGTGAGTTTGAAGTTGTTTACCAGTCTGGATTTGCAAAATGCTTTTCTGAGTACATTTTCCCACATTAGTGAATTAAGTTCTTAGTGCTTTGATAGCATATGTTTGTCATTTGCTAGGTTTCATTGTTCTAAAATACACTGTGGTTGGAGTACTATAGAGATTCATACAAGCTGTGCCTGACTACTTAGCCAAGCCAGTAGTTATAGTGTCTTCAGGTTGATTTACTTCCTGAAATTATGGACTGCTCGTCCTACCACCAATCAGACCTAGGCTAGGCCAGGTAGATACTGCCCAGATAGATCCAGAAAGAGACTTTAAAGAACAAAGCTGGCTGAAATAACTTTTTGCTAGCTACTCCTCAAAGCTAATAGAGTTAATTCTCTTGAAAGACAAGTAAATGTACATAAGCCCGAAGGACCACCACAACATATGAAATTATAGATCTCATTACTGTAGTTTGGGAACATACAGAGAAGCCCCCTAAACGATACCTGATTTTGCTAAAGGCGTTCATGGAAGAGAGTGAGAAGTTGGTGTAATGGAAAAAACTTTCATGTATGTTTTTTGTTTTTCTGATGTTTTAGAAGCTTAAAATATTCTTGTTTCTTGACTTGAACATTTGAAATGTTTAAGCCTATGAATTTCTTTGTTGTTTGTAATGTTATGTGAAGTTATTAAATATCATAGATCTGTTCACAAAGAATATGTAATAATTATAGATACTGAGTTGTTTCACTAACTGACTGTGAATTAAATGAGTTCAGAGAAATACTTTTCTTCTTACGTAGTGATTTCTAAAGAGGTACACCTGGAGCCGTAATAGCAAGTGGATAGTAACATGCAGCCATGACTAATGATGTCTTCTTAGTGGCTAAGTCTGTGGGGTCATTTCAGTAGGCTGCTAATTTAGTAATCTAAATTACATTGTGTAGGTTCTCCAAGACATGGTTCCTCCTAAAAAACATTTACTTAGGCATCAACCTGCAAATGCCCAGATTGGCCTGATGGAGGGAAATACATTTTGCACAACCCTGCAGCCCCGATTGTTTACAATGGATCTAAATGTTGTGGAACACAAGGTTTTCTACACAGAGGTACTTTCTTTTTATGTTTTTTATGTAGATACTTAAGTAGTGATGGTGTTAGAACTTATATTGTTAAAAATAAATGTTTGTGCATTTTAAAATTGCATCAAAATGTAAAAATTTTTACCTTTTGAAATGTGAACTGAAGTCTGCCTTTACCTACAACGTTATGCTGCTTAGCTCAGAGCTCTTTTCTAATGTGTGTGAAATATATTAAATGAACTCTAGTGTTATACTCCTAGTCTAGTAGCTCTAAGTTTCATATTTAGGTCTTATTTTATGCACAGTATATGTATTAAATAAATTGTTGTACCACCAAAACATAGATATTGTTCGTTAAGGTTTTTGGGTCCCGAACCGTTTGAGTAAAACCAGAAACAAAACTAGTGTGTAGATTTAACTTAGAGAAACTGTCTAGTCCCTTCTTCCTAGCTGTCTTGTCCAAATGTAGGTTCAGAAGGTCTTTGATACCAACAGTACTTGCAGCTAGCAAGGCAGGTATGGGCTATAGTTGTCAATGCAGAGGATCCTCTATTTTTTACTTAAGACAAAAATGAAGTGCTGTACATCAAAAAATGTCTGTAAAGGTGAGAGTTATGTACTGGTATTGTGAAAGTCTCAATCTTAATAGTGTTCTTGGATATAGGTGCAACCTGGACCTTGTTAACATGCATAACTGTTTCAACCTGTTCAGTGTTTTCTAACAAAACCCATACATATATTGAAAGTACTCGCCTGCAAAGAGGAGAGCTCTGTAGGAAAGAATTGTCCCTCTGGGCAGTGACCCATGACCATTAGAATTACTGAAGACATTTTCACTGCCTTTTTTCCTTATTGATCTCCTCCTGTTCTTTTACCCCTTACCTCAGTATTTTCAGTACTGTTACTGCCATTCAGGAGGCAAGCTTTTCTGTAGACCTATTCTTTTATCATATGAGCAGCTTGTTTGGAAATAAACCAGCTAGGTATTGGCCAACAAAATGCAAAATGGCTGATTTTCTCTGACTTTGTTGGCAATGCTAATGGGCTCTCTTGCCTCTGGCTAGCCACCAGTTTTCATGGCAACTTAAACCCTAATTTTGAGTAGAATTTTTGCCTGTTGGTGAAATTTGGATGCTGGTTAGTGTGTTTGCATAAACTTGGCTCTTTGAGGAAACAAGACTCAAAAGGTAGCTGATAATACCATTTCAAACGTGATTCACAATGCTATGCTAAAATGATTGGGGTTTTTTTTCCATAGTTGCTGAATTTGTGTGAGGCTGAAGATGCTGCCTTAATGAAACTACCTTGTTACAAAAGTCTTCCATCACTTGTACCTCTTCGTATTGCAGCCTTAAGTAAGTAGAACTTCCTAAACAAAATTTGATGTATATAAGTGTCCTTGTGAGCAATGGGCAGTCTTCTTCCCAAGTTCAACAGAAAACTTGAGTGCTTGAAGACTGATGACTGCTCTCTAGAGGTCACAGTTTAATGGAGAGAGTAATGGGAAAGTATTGCTGCTTTCTTAATGACTAGGATTTAGTTTCTGAAATGAACCTAAAATATTTTTAGACTAATTAGGTTATATAGCATTAGGAAAACTTTAGAACACTGTTAATAGAATTTCCATTCTTTTACTATTTTATGATGCCTGTTGCTTTTGGCAAAGCATGCTATGCTTTAGCTGTCTGTAATTGAAGGTGAAATAAAAGAAACTTGAAAAAATGTAGAATTAGGTTTTTTTCCCCCCCCTCTCTTTGTTAACTCAATTTCAAAAGGGAACAAATTTACTTTGATATTTGCAGATGCTCTAGCTGCCTGCAATTACTTGCCACAGTCGAGAGAGAAAATCATTGCTGCACTTTTCAAGGCACTTAATTCAACAAATAATGAACTGCAGGAGGCAGGAGAAGCGTGCATGAGAAAGGTTAGTGTATTAAAACAATGTTGCTTTTGAGGCCATTGTTCTCTCTGCTTTACTGCCTTGTTACAAAGCTTCTTGGGAAAGTTATTTACAGAAAATAATGGCTGCTCTGTTAAGTTTTTGTTAGTGACACCAATATAATTACGTTTCTGTCAGATCTGTTTTTTTGGGGGTTTGAACTTAGCCATAAAAATTTCTTCTGGTTGAAATTAAGCATTATAAGCTCTTGGACAAGGACCGTGGTAAGTCCTTCAGTCTTTCTGTTTGTCCAGTCTTTCTGTTTGTCTGGTCTTTGTAAATGTATCTTTCTAAATAAACAGTCCTTCCCAGCAGTTTTGTGAATGTGCATGCCTGGCTTTATTGTAAAAGTTTTTCTTGTTTTTCTTCTTTCCTAAAAGAAGTGGTAGAGGTCCCGTGGTTGGTTTTGGAAAAGTAAGCAATATAGCAGAGTTAGGTTCTGCATCACGGTATGGCAGTTACCTTAAGGAACAGGACTGTGGCTGTACTGTGTAAGGTCAGAATTAGTATCCTTACATGGTGCTATGCTACACTGTCTGTTCTGTGAATGCTGGATTGTGGTGTAAAAAAGCTAGAAAGACAAAGAAAAGGATGTTCTTTTATGATTTGTTGCCTAGTAGATATGCCTAGTTCTGATTCAGCAAGATTTTAATACCATTCTTCTAAATATAGCAAATAATAAAAATACTTATAGCCTCTTTGTAATGATGTGTAGATTCGCTGGCATGTGACAGGGAATATAACTAGTAATACTGATGGTTTACATTTGTTTAGGCCATTGACTGACTAGAGGTCAGACATTGTCTTTTCATGTCACTCTGGTCATAAGAGGGAATGTAGTTATTATTTATGGCTTGCTGACAATACAGTTGGGTTGAGAGTTTGACCTATGCATTTAGTATAAGATTTTTCTGATTGTTTTTTTCTGTGATAAATCCATGCCCACAGGATGTTTGGTTATGATGATAGGAAATACTCTCTCTGGCTGCTTGCAGCTAGGTTCTCTTGACCTCTTTCGTTACTCAGGATGCACGCAGATTGTAACACAAATTTGCTCTATTGCCTTTGGCCAGGTTCACAGGCAGTTCTTAATAAAGCAGTGTGTAAGTAGTTTGTCCATAGCTGTATATTTAATTTGTAGCTGTGGCAGTTTTTCAATCTCTCTGTAATTAATATCTCCTAATTGATTATTTTATGAAATATCCTACTGTGTATCAGAAATCCTTCAATGCTTCCCAAATCCATCTTGTCACCATATATATTTCTAGCAATAAATATTATTTAAGCTATTGCATCCTGAAAGTACAAAATAAAAGAAGAAAAATCAAGTCAGCAGGATTTATTTTAAGAAAGATGCTTGCACAGAAGTTGCTCTGCTCTCCGTCTGTATCTTAATCCTGTACTCTCTTGCAGTTCTTGGAAGGAGCTACAATAGAAGTTGATCAAATTCATACACACATGAGACCATTGCTTATGATGTTGGGAGACTATCGAAGTCTAACACTGAATGTTGTGAATCGTCTGACATCTGTCACTAGACTTTTTCCGAACTCTTTTAATGATAAATTCTGTGATCAGATGATGGTAAGCCCATTCAAGTTTTCCTTAGCACTTCCAGAAGAAATTTTCTTTTAGCTAATATTCATATTGTTGAAAAGTCAAAGAACAATTCAGAAGTGACTTAATGTATATATTGGAAATAAAATATTTTTATTTCAAAATTAATGGAAAAAAATTAAACCTTTTGAGTTAATTTCTAAAGAGCTACTAAATGAGGAAGTTAAGAGGTGTTCTTTTCTAGTGAAGACATACCTAGTTATACTAAGGTCTGCTTAGACAAATTTATCTTTAAGCAAGATACCAGCAGCATAATACACTAAGGAAACCCTTGAAAATCTGTTTTACTTCCTAGAGGGCTAAATCTGTTTTGGTTGTGTTCTTGATTTACAAAATGGTGGAAGGTGTTGCCCTTCTTATTTGCAGTTTTTAAACTGTGTATGTGAACTCATCCTTTTGCCATGGTTATTTAAATATTTAAATAGATACATATCAAACAAATCATTAAACAAGTGTAAGCCTATCAGACTTCAGATTTTTGTGCCTTTTAGTGTATGTACCTGTATAACTGCTGCTTTCTTGAATATGGAGAGGACTTTTAGCAACAGTAGACTCTGCAGTCTGAGGGAATGAAAATAACTAATCATTTTTCCCTTTATTTCCTTGAAACAATAATTTCTGCCTCTACTTCTTTTCTTGTAGCATATGCTGTCACTTGCTAAAATGGAACAGTAGAATTAGAAGAATAATACTAATTATCCTTTCTTTATAGCAACACCTGCGTAAATGGATGGAAGTTGTGGTTATTACACACAAAGGTGGACAACGAAGTGATGGAAATGTAAGTTAATGAATGCTTTTAAGTGGGAAGGCAAGAAATAAATAGTATTAATGTTTTGGAATTACAGAATTCATTGAGTTGTAAATGTTACCATAACTGATTACACACTGATATTTTGTTATAAGCTAATGAACCTATATGTATATTTAATGTTTGTTACAAATCTTAGTAAGAGGAGCTTATCTGCTGACAATGGTTACTTTGAAGCCTATTCTGTAGAGGTTGGTGTGGGAACAGCTCATTGATTTTTATTTTTTTTCCTCAGGATTTTCTGCTTAGAAATCTGTTCTTCATTGGAATGGCTGATGAGCTCAGCAGCATAATACCTCTTTTTTCACTAACATGTGTGATGTTCATAACATAGTCTTCTGAAAATTATACAGTATAATAGTATCATCCTGGTTAATTTTAAATATGATTTATGAAAAACAAGTTCAATATTTACCAATTGAGATCACATTAAAATCTCTTTCCCATTCAAATGAATGATCTTAATGTTGAACTATGGAAAGCTGATCAATTTTCTTATAAATGGAAAATTGCATAGCGTAATGACAACACTGTGTGCTCCTAGCAATATGGCACTGAAGGGAATTCCCGCTTCTGTGTTGTTTCATGTAGATTACCAGAAGTCTCATAATTCTATTAAGATTTTATTAATAACTTATATTAAGTGTTGAAATTTATTATTGCAACTAGGAAAAAAATTGGAGGTAAATTTATTTATTAATTTTTTTTTTTCCAAATTAGAATAAAATTAGATTGGCTTTTTATTTCCCTCAAAACATGGAAATGGCTTAATGGCTTTTCATTACTCTTCCCTGTCACTGCAAAGAGAGTTTTTAAATCTGAATTTACTCATTGCTTTTTTTTTTGACCCATTCTCTAATGGAGTAGAATTTGTTTCTTATGTTTAAACTGAAAAACTGTGCATTTTTCAGTTAAATGTATTTTATTCAGGTCAGAGTAGTTCTAAGGCCTTTATATTCTTCTTTTGGGATTCACTTTTCCTCAGCTGCTGTGATTACAGATACCTTGCAGATATCAGATATTTTTATAGCAATAGTCTTTTAAACCATAATGTGGCACCTCTAGAACAGTTTTTAGTTGTCCCTAAATCACATTTAGCTGTGAATTCTTCTGCTTTTAATGTTTTCTGTTGATGTTTTCTATGTAGTTGTGTGTTAAGTCTCCTAAAACTGTAATTTTTTTTTAGTGTTGGTTTAAAACCTATATATGTTGAGGGGGAGACATCAGACACTTGAGAAGGAATCTACTGTCACATCTTGAGGGAGAAGTCTGTGGAAACATTTTCAAATAGAGTTGTGTGGCTGCAAAGCTGATTGAAATATTACTTTTTTTGCCCTCGGTTGTTGCTCTAAAGTTTCCTTAAAAATAAAAACTCTAGGAAACTAAAGGAGGGCACAGCCAGTGTGCTCTTTATACAATTGCTGTGGCAGTCTGTGTTTGTATGTCCATATGTACAGTGTGCTGTTGCTGTAACTGTATCTTGTAAATGTGGAAAAACTAGGATGGTGGAACTGGTGGTCAGAGTTACTGTAGCTGTCCTTTTGCGTACTCCGATTTCTTCTTGACCATAGTGAGATTCCAAAATTTGAGAGATTCACTTAAAAGCAATGTTGGGGAGTATTACTGGAGCAGGTTGCATCATTCAGACTGAGTGGTTAGATCTCAGAGATGGTAAAGATGCAGTGGAGAACGGAATTGGTCAGGAAAGTCTTATGTTTGCTAGCTGAAACGGTACAGAGCGCTGTTACAATAACTTTTTTGACCTAAAGAATTTTCATCCTTTTCCAGAAGCACTTTATGAAGGTGCCATTTGATGGTGATGCTGGTGGTGTCATGCAGTTCTCCAGCATAGTGCAGATAGTGGCTGGTCAGCAAGGCTTCTTAATGAAACAGTCCAAAAGTCTATGGAATGACTTTTCATACGTAAATGGCATTTCTAGACAAACTAAAAACTTCAGACATCTCAGTTAAAAATGCTACATAATAATTAACAACTATTGTAAAGATCTACATTGATGCCAGCATAACTAAGCTCTTTGTTCCCCTAAATAATTTTGACAGTCCTACCGTGTTCCTGAACTGTGACTTGGCTGCTTTAGATAAATGAATAAATTAAAAAGTAACACATGAAGTGGAGATTAAGATCTAATTCGTTGGCCCAATGAGTGAAGTCTTTGATTTAAATCCCATCTTCCTCTCTTCCCTGCCTCCCTAAGGAAAGGCGTGGGTTTTTAGGTCATGTCTGGTAATTGAAGAAACAAGTTTTGAATAGGTGGTTGCCTCTGACTGTCCCTTGAGTCAACCATGGCACCACGGTGGAAATTCTGTATTACAGCCTATTAGAAGGACTTTATAGCTTGGTAGTTCAACTTTTGAAAGTGGTTCCATAATTGGTGCTGGACAAATTTGTCTTTGAAGATGCTAAAATATTGTCTCCCCTGACTTAATAATCTCTAATATCTTTTTATTCAATACAAATATTTGAGAAGCTATGTCTAAACAATATACAAGTAGAAAAAAGGATGGTTTTCATCCTAATTCTTAGGAGAGCGATTCAGAGCATGGAGGATACTCATTGTCTCCATTCTTTCAGTTTGAGATGAGAAAATAACCCTGCTGAAGTCAGTTTCTGACTGCAACCTGAAGAATAGCATATACTGATCTGTTCATTTATTTGGTATTTTTGTGGGCTTTTCCTTTTCATGCTGTGACTTCTGTTTTGGTTCAGCCTGCTGCGGAAGGGGTAGAGGTGAGAAACTCAGTGGAGGCACCAGGAAGTTCTTTGTTGTTGTGTTTTTTTTATTTTTGTTTTCAGTTTGTTTTCTTTCTCTTAAATTGTGGTTTGTTAGTTTTTTTATGTTGTGTTTTGGGCAGAGTGCATTGTGCCTTTGAGTGCAGTGCTGTGAATTGTCTTCTGTTTGTCTGTGGCAGAGTTGTTTTGATAACATTGCTGTTAAGGATGTTAAGCATGCTTGTACTAGGAAGAGCAAGATTTTTAGTTTCTGTGAAGGCATAAGTGCTTTCAAAAGATTTCATATGTGTTCTCAGTCCTGCACTGCAATCCATGAGAGTAGTTTTGTGGGGGTCTGTCTAGGCAGATCATGTTAAAGGAGTGGGGCCTAATACTTTGTGTTTAAATTCAGTTGAAGAAATACAATGCACTTGGTAATATTCTTTTGTATACTGCATACTAGAAATTGGCTTTAGAGGGATGGTGAGGGTGGATGTTTTGTTTTGTTTTTTCCTTTCCCTTTTCATACTGAAGGAAATCCACACTCCAGTTAACTGAAATATAGTCCCTATTTAAATTACACAATGAAAGAAAAACACAGAATTATTTTGGACTTAAGAATTTAATATCTAGTGGGAGAACAGAGCTGACTTTTATTTGAAGTAACCAGCTGTTTGCAAGATATACTGAACAGTGCTGTGAGGAAGCTGTCTTTTTTTTCATGTCTAGTCTGGAGCTGTGGCGTATATATGAGAAATTGTTTAGAAAGGAAGGTCTGGCTTTTTGATGCATGGGCCGCTTGGTGTAGTGCAGTGAGCACTCCATAACTCCCCCATCACCGTTATCATTACACAGTGTTTAGCTCTTACTTGTAAAACACAACTATACTGACAAAGAAAATAAAATTAAACCATGATATTGCAAAGGAGGAAGAGCAGACTTCCATAAGAGCAATTTTGTCCATACATCATGGTAAGTAGATGCTGTACATATGTTAACCCTTCACATTTGGTTGCTGGCTATGCTAATATAGAGAGGAAAAAAAAGGTAGGATGTATGATACTGTTTTTATACGTTTATCTGTAATATTAATTTAATTGTGTTTCTTTTTACCTGTAGGAAATGAAGATTTGTTCAGCAATTATAAATTTATTCCATCTGATCCCAGCTGCCCCTCAGACTTTGGTTAAACCTCTGCTGGAAGTTGTTATGAAAACAGAACGAGCGATGTTAATTGAGGTAAAAGTGGAAGCTAACATTGCTGATATTTTTGCTTTATAGTGTTTTTAAACATTAGCATATAATAATTATAGTATTTTGAACATGGTGTGGGAACAGTTGATGTAATACATAAATATGCTCTTCAAGCCTTTTAGGAGGTGTTAACATTTGTCTTAGACTCTTAAAAGTGAAGTTTTGAAATTGTCAATAAATTCTCATCATGGAAGTACTGAACATTTTGTATCTGCATAAATGCCAAGTCAAATGTATTTTTCTGAGTACTAGTAAATTAGTAGAAAATACTCTGTGCTCTGCTTTTTTAAGTTAAGCTTTATGAATCTTTCAGGCTGGCAGTCCATTCAGGGAGCCGCTGATAAAATTTTTGACGCGTCATCCATCCCAGACTGTGGAGCTGTTCATGATGGAAGCCACTTTAAATGATCCACAGTGGAGCAGAATGTTTATGGTAAGCTATGTGGGGAGGGCAGTAGGAAAAAGCCCTCATCTTCACAAATCTGATGAATGAAAAGTTTTTCATAGTTTTCATCATTTTTTATCTTTTTTTTTCTTTTTTTCTTTTTTTTTTTCCCCCCAGTATGATCTTGTAGTACTTAATCATGGTCTTACTTTGACTGTAGGGTGCCTGTTCTCCGTTTTGTATTTGTTTGTCCTGAGATGTTGATTTTATACCTTTACAGATCATGTAGGATTATTACTGAAGTTGTAGATGTTATTTTTTATATATGTGAAATATAACCTCTGGAACTTTAGTGTGGAGTATAAAAGCTACAGGATGATATAGCCTTTTGGTATTTTTGCTTTTAAAGGTTGTTATTAAAATTATATTTCTTCCCCTTCTTCAGAGTTTCTTAAAACATAAAGATGCCAAACCTCTACGGGATGTACTGGCAGCTAATCCTAACCGATTTATCACTCTATTGTTACCTGTTGGTACCCAAGCAGCTGTTAGACCTGGTTCTCCAAGCACTACCACAATGCGTCTCGATCTACAGTTTCAGGCTATCAAGGTATCCATTTATTCTTGTTTGTCTCTGCACTAGATAGTTAAAACCTCTTTAGCTACAAGGCTGTTACATACAGGCTTTCAAGTGTATGCGTATGTATTATAGCTCATAGAAAACCACTTGTAAAAATATAAAGCGTTTGTAGTCAGTCACTGTAGGAAGGGAAAAGAGACTCAAATGAACCATACTTTTTTTTTTTTTCTTTTTTAATCAAGTAAGATACAAGAGGAAAACATGGCAACAGAAACTTTTTTTTTAAAAAAAGAAATTCCTTTAAAAATTGATCTAAGCTAGTTTTTATTTGACTCTATTTTTTTTTGAGTATTTTAGAACCCTTAATTGACCTTAAAGAAATGCTTTTATATCATTGTTTCTACTGACAGATCTGTTGCATGTTGACTGTGCGTTTGTCTTGTTTTGCTTTTGACAGATCATAAGTATTATTGTTAAGAATGATGAATGTTGGTTAGCAAATCAACATTCTTTGGTGAATCAACTGAAACGTGTATGGGTGAGTGAAGCTTTTCAGGAGAGACATCGTAAGGAGAATATGGCTGCCACAAATTGGAAAGAACCTAAGTTATTAGCATACTGCTTATTGAATTACTGCAAGTACGTAAAAACATTTATTTCCTGTAGCTTGTGTACTTTTTTTTTTTTTCTTCCCAAATTTTGAAAATACTGTAAAGGTATACAGGTCTACTGCTATTAGCTCTAAAACCATGCCTCTGGTACTGCCTGCTCTTGCCTCTCTGCTCATTTAAAACCGAGATTAGTTTCTTCACAAAGTCATCAGCGTAGTAGTTTGGTTGGGTATTTTTTCACAGAAGCTTTTTATTTTTTATGTTTTTACAGAAGGAATTATGGTGATATAGAGTTGCTCTTCCAGTTGCTTCGAGCTTTTACGGGTCGATTTCTTTGCAATATGACTTTCTTAAAGGAATACATGGAAGAAGAGATCCCCAAAAACTACAGTATTCCCCAAAAACGGGCTTTGTTCTTCCGGTTTGTAGACTTTAATGACCCAAACTTTGGAGACGAGCTCAAAGCCAAGGTAACTAAAGCAATTAAATCCAAGAAGCCTGGTATTTAGATTTAATTTTCTTCTTGGGAACAAGGGCAACAAAACTCGCTTACTTAAATGTCAATGAGTTTGATAATTGGCAGAGCCATTTAGGTGAAAATATCATACCTGAAGAAGAGTGATAATAAGCAGAGACAGCAATTCATCTTGCTTTCAATGCTGACTACTTTAGTTTACACTTCCTAAGAATCTTTGCCCTTGGAAAGGGGGAAAGAGGGGGAAAAAAAAATCTGTGTGTATCTGTTTCTTAAGGTTTTAGTTATAGCTTCCTTTTGTAATGCAGTGATGTGTCTAACATGCAGGTTTGCATATGAAGTTACTTGAATGTTGACTGCCGTTAGAAGAATCCATTAGTTGAGAGTAACTGTTTTTTTGTTTCTGTTCTGTAGGTGCTGCAACATATCCTGAATCCTGCTTTCTTGTACAGTTTTGAAAAGGGAGAAGGTGAACAGCTGTTGGGACCCCCAAACCCAGAAGGAGATAATCCAGAAAGCATCACTAGCGTTTTTATAACAAAGGTAACAATCCTTGTTTACATTAAAGTGTTTGAAAATAAAAAGTTGTTCCTCTCATTTTGTTTTTCAATCCAGATTTGTATTAGTTGCGCTGTCTCTCAATACTATGATCAGTTATATCAAATCACATCATAACTTTGAACTGTTGTGAGATCCATCAGTCATCAGTAGGATTGGACTACAATTTTCAGTTTATGATATCTTTAGGACTTGAATGTCTGTCTTTAGTAGTGGGCCTTGTATGGCTGTAATCCCAGTCTTTTTCATAAACAAAGCTTTCTGTGGCTTAACATCAGTGTCTTTGTATTCACTTCAATTTCATTGAACCAGTTAGCAGATATAAAATAGATGATGTTGAAGGTGAGGGTTGGGGTTTGGGTTTTTGGGTTTTTTTAATAGGTTAGCGCTTTGGAAGTTCCTAGATGTGCTCATTATTTAAAAGTTCTCACCTCAGGAGGTTGTTTTATGGGTATTAAACTGAACCAGAAAAGTGGCTGTAGTTATTAGTCTTCTTAAAAACCACTGAAGAAGCAAAAAAACCAGGACTTTGCTTTTGTGGATAATAAAATTGTTGGGGGTTTTTTTGTTTTGTTTTGTTTTTGTTTGTTTTTCTCACCTTCCTCCTTTCCTCTTTGGTCATCCCTGGGACTAGGTACTTGATCCGGAAAAACAGGCTGATATGCTGGATTCTCTCAGGATATATCTCTTGCAGTTTGCCACACTTCTGGTTGAGCATGCTCCACATCACATTCATGACAACAACAAAAACCGGAACAGCAAACTACGACGCCTAATGACGTTTGCCTGGCCTTGCCTCCTGTCCAAGGCATGTGTGGACCCAGCGTGCAAATACAGTGGACATTTGCTTTTGGCACACATCATTGCAAAATTTGCCATACATAAGAAGATAGTTCTGCAGGTATTGACTATGGGCTTGTATTCGTACATTTAAGGGATGTTGATAAATTCTGTAGTGTGCTTTTATTTTAAAATGCAGAGTAGAGGGTGCACAGTAGTTTTGGATACTTAGTATACAAGTAAAAGTTAAATTCATATGCAGCAAAGAAATACAAAAGCAGCAAGCCAAATATTAATGCAAATTTATTTGGGAATAGGAGCATATAGAAAGAAGTTTGAAGATAAGTGAAAACAGAGAGGTTAAATGGGACAATGAAAAGTCCTTTCGGTTGAGTTAACAAAATTGGTAATGTTTCTTCATTTAAGAGAGACAGACGTTTCAGTTTCAGTTGAGTGGGTACCAAAGGAAAAGTTCAAATTGGACAGTGGAGAGGGAGGAAGAAAAAGGGAACACAAGGGAGACAGAAGTATACACAGTATACTTCTGATGGTGAAGTAACATCATGCGTTTAACAAATTATGGGCCTTTAGAAAAAAATAGCATTGTTTAGAAAACGCATGTTGTGGTTTCTTAATAAATGCTGTATTTTTTGTAAATATGTATAATATTAATATTGGTCAGAAACTTTGCTGTTTAGGTGTTTCACAGTCTTCTAAAAGCTCATGCAATGGAGGCCCGAGCTATTGTCAGGCAAGCGATGGCTATTCTGACTCCAGCTGTGCCTGCTCGAATGGAGGATGGACATCAGATGTTGACACACTGGACGCGAAAAATCATTGTGGAAGAGGGTCACACAGTTCCACAGCTAGTACATATTTTGCACTTGATAGTACAACATTTCAAGGTACTTGTACCACTTATTATGGTAGTCACTGTATCTCAGCTATCAAGGAGGTAAACTACAGTTTGATTAGAAAATAACATAATCTGATTTATATGGTTGAGCTTCAAAAGGCATCAGCTGTCTGCAAAGGTATTTAAAACTGGAAAAAAACTATTAACATTAAATAGCAAACCACTTATTAATCTTTACCTTTATTGAAGTTAGAACTCAAAATGTTAGGTGAAAGTCTGCAAGATTAATTCTTTGCATGTGCATTAGCAGTGCTCCTTAACAGAAGTGTGAAGACTCTTTAGGGTTGTTTAAAAAAAAGTGCAGAACCATATTCTTTTCCATCCTCCAGTAATCCCTGTTTGTTTGACTTTATATATAATGTTGGGTAGGTTAACTTTTATCTCTGGCTAATGTATGTTGGGAAACATTAAACAAATGGGGGAGTGCTGCGGAATGTCAATATAGGAGCATTTTTGAAAATGCGTATTAAAATATGATCCAAAGTGACAGCTAGCTAATATGCATTTCAGTCACTTTTGAGGAATCGATGCCTCAGTGCTTTTTAAAAAAATATCCGAGTGTGTTCAACTGTGAGTTGTAGCTCTCAAAATGATCGGCAAAAAATTGGCATGATTGGTCCTTGAGAAAAATCATGTATCTTGAAAAGAACATCTTCATTTGGGTACATGAAATCAGTAGTCACTACTGAAAATTGTAGCCAAAATTTTATTTTCAAAGCACCAGTTACTTTTGTGGGTTGCAGAATTTAAACATGGTACAGATTTAGGAAACTTTGGGATTAAAGACTATTTCACCATTTTGCTTTATTTTGACTCTGTAGTTTTTGCGTAGAATTTTATTGGTTAATGGCTAACATGACTGTGAAACCATCTTTTCAGGTTTATTATCCAGTGAGACATCACTTGGTTCAGCATATGGTTAGTGCCATGCAGAGACTGGGCTTCACTCCCAGTGTTACAATAGAGCAAAGAAAATTAGCTGTGGATCTTGCTGAAGTAGTTATTAAATGGGAATTGCAAAGAATTAAAGACCAGCAGGTAGGAAGTCTAAACAAACTGGTAAAGATTGAACTGTTACACAGTTACATCCTTTTTTTAACATACACATTGCTGATATTTCAGCCAGATTCAGATATGGATTCAAGTGTGAGTGGAGAAGGAGTAAGTTCTGCCTCATCTGGTGTTAAAAGAGGATTGTCTGTGGATTCTGGCCAAGAAGTGAAACGATTCAGGACAGCTACAGGAGCAATAAGTGCTGTAAGAAAAAATCAGATTTTGTTCAGAGACTATGAAATTATAACCTGCACTGACTAAGCAATTTGGCATAATTTTCCACATAACTCGAAACTCCCTGAATTGAAGGTTATAGTTTTACAAACTATTTTAAATCTGTTCTGCTGTTGTTATCGTTATTCAATGTTGCTTATGGTTTTTGTGTTTTGTATACATGCAGGTATTTGGACGTAGCCAGTCCTTGCCAGGAGCTGATGCACTTCTTTCCAAGCCGATTGACAAGCAGCATACAGATACAGTTGTGAATTTCTTGATTAGAATTGCTTGCCAGGTAGTGTGTTTATTCTGATATGCAAATACCAATGCAGCATTAGTAGCCAAAACAATAAACTCCTCTTTTCATAAGAGTTCTTTTATGCTTGGATTCTTTTAGTGTTAGTATACTTTCTTTTGCTGAAAGGTTACAAACTTCAGTATGAAATTGTACAAAAAGCAAAATGTTTTTATTTTAAGGAAGAAAGAAATTGAATTTGATAAGCAGTTTCTGCATGTTTTTCATTTCACAAATGATGGATGTTATTCATGAGAGGTATGCTCTAGCTTCTTATTGTTGGCATTGTACATTTATAGCTTGATGCAGGGAGCGTGCAGTTGGAAATTAAAACTTTAGATGCGAATGGTTGCAATCCAGATTTTGAAATCGAAAGAGTTTCCATTTTACTGTGCTCCCTATCACTTCTAGCATTTTGTTGGTTCTTTACTTTCTCTTTTCCAGAAAGTACTATGTCAGGAGTGACATGATTGAAATAAACATGACTAGAATTTGGCTGGAGCCAGGCAAAGGCTTCAAAAAAGTTCTCATAAGCGTTTTTTCTTAATTCATTTATGTATTTGCCTGATGCTGCAAAATATGCTTGTTCTGCTGCCTAGATTTAAGGGCAAGAGTGTTTTACCCAGAACATGAAGAATATTTAGAGAGTTTAATAGGGAAAGACTACATCAATCATGTATCTAAGGATAACTATTCTAATTGTATTTTTGAGATCATATACATGGAATTACTTCTTTTCATACAGCATTTAGAATTATAGCTTTTCACCAAATTTTTTTAAGAATTGAATTTTGTAGAGTGGGGAAAATCAGCTGGGTGTAGCTCAAAGCTGACAAATTTTATGGCTTCTGCTTCTGTAGCAGACTCGGCTGGTAAGTAACGTGGGGTTTTATACACCACAGTCCATTGCACAGAGTAGATGTGCTGTTGAAGTATAGAGATGAATTGAGTAAAGAGCTACATGTGTTTATGGATACCTTGCAAACAGAAAAGATTAACCATCTTGAGCATGTTCAGAGTTGTATTAATAAAGTATGGGATTAAACTTTTTAAAATATACCTCTGATGGGTGATTTGGGATAAATAGCTAGCAGTTTAGACACCAGTTCTGTTGTTTACTATTAGTTGTCAGTTGTTACTTTTATGCAGTTAAATACTCTGTGACTGTACTGATAAAACTACTTAAGCTCATCCATTGCAGAAATAAGAAATTATGTGCTTCCTTGGAATGCATAGTAAATTAATGAGTTGGTTACAAAATGGTGTCATTTTGTTAACTCTGATTAATTGCTAGGTAAATGACAACTCAAATACTGCTGGGTCTCCTGGGGAATTGCTGTCTCGCCGCTGTGTCAACCTTCTGAAGACAGCTTTACGACCAGACATGTGGCCAAAATCAGAACTGAAGTTGCAGTGGTTTGATAAGCTGCTAATGACTGTGGTAGGTAACGTTCTAGTCCTGTAGGTCTTTAGGTTTCACTAGCACGTATGTTGATTGAGTACTAGTGATACCTGGATACTGATTTTTACAGTCTTGATCTTTTCTTTTTTGTAATGAAATACATAAATTGTTAAGTATGTGAATTGTATCACTGGTTATAATTTGTATAGCTGCAGTACTTGCAAATATTAAAATAAACTTAGGAGCAGGTGGATTAACATCCTGTATTGCTTTGATTTTGAAATAGGTTGTAGTTTGCTTGTTTGGATAGCCTACTGGTTGGCAGTTTTTGTAGGCTTGTTTTGTTTTGTTGGTTTTTTGTGGGTTTTTTTTGTTGTTGTTGTTAGTAGGAACTTCTACAAATGGAAATTGGTTTTATTGGTTTCTAGTTTTCAGACTACATTATGGCAATATGAAGTTCACTGAAAGGCTAACTTCCTGTATTTGATAATACAACTTACTTTGTTTATCATCTGTATGCTGTTTGTGTGCTTTTTGCCATATAATAACATTTTCTACACCTATTTTATTTGTATCGTACTACTTAATATGCTAGCAGCTCTTACTTTGTTAAATATTTAGGAGCTCTCTTGATGTCACTTTTCTTTTTCTTTGAATAAAGGATTAATATATCCTACTTTTGGAAACTTTAAAATGTTTAAGATTACGTGAAAACT
The DNA here is from genome assembly GCA_035590195.1 of Aviceda cuculoides. Classification (NCBI taxonomy): domain Eukaryota; kingdom Metazoa; phylum Chordata; class Aves; order Accipitriformes; family Accipitridae; genus Aviceda; species Aviceda cuculoides. The sequence continues at coordinate 12,288,544 of JAVJGG010000061.1, forward strand.
CACTGTGGCCCATTTTTTCCAAATCTTGATCTACATGTGCTATACTTTGATAATGCTGTTGTCTTTATGGAGATAGTCCTTGAGAGGGCAAGTAGGTACTTCCATCCTTTTCTCCTTCTGTTGGAAGAGTTTTTGATGTGACTCTCTTTGTTTTGGGTTTACAAGCGTTGATAGTTCTCCAGGGAGCTCGTATTTGTTACTTTACTCATCTTTTCCCAAGTAGTGTGCAACTTGAGTGAAAATTGCCATTAAAATTCAGAATTTTTTTTCCTGTTGATGGCATTTGATAGCCTACAATAGGAAGAACTGCAGTTAATTCTGATGACTTTTGCACAAGGATTACCTCCTGCTCATCTTCCTCACTTACACAGTCGCAAAGCTATTTAAGTGCCAGGTGATGGAGGCTGTGCAGTAACAGCAATATGACTTCAGGAAAGTCATGACTTTGAGTGATTCCTCTGCACTGAAGACAGAGAAAGTTGTGAGCATCTGTGTGCTGGCTGCTGAAGCAGAGCTGCATGTTATGTATAGAGCAGCGTTGCCCTCCCTTTCTGGAACAGAGGGGAAGATGGTGGAGGTGTAAAAATAACACTAGAGAGTGCAATTCCGAGAGTTCCTATGCTTCCAGAACGTGAACTGCTATCTTTTTCCTCGATGTTTTTCAGACAACTTTTCCAGTTTATCATCTTGCATGAATTTGGGGAAGGGGGACAAACTGCTCTGCATCTAAGATTGAGCCAAAATCAAAACCTAGCCCACTCCACTTCTCCTTCCCTCACCTCAGAACAAACGCGCCATACCACCTCTCAGACCTGAGGAAGGTGGATGTTGTTGCTGTTTACTTAATATAAGGATATGAACCCCCTGGAACAGGAATTTTATATCTTAATTTTGTGCTATGTGGCATCAGTTATACAAGACGGTCAGAAAGAAGAGTTAAGGCTTCTTTAGCAAACAAACTAATTTACTATTTTAATGATAATTTTGTAGGTTTACAAAGATACGTCCAGGAATATTTTCTTTTATTTTTTTTTTTCCTTTAGTTCCAAATATCCCCTTTTCTAACCTTTAAGCTGTAACTTACCATAGAATATGCTGTTGTAGCTCTTCATTGAAGACCCGTCTCTGAAAGATGTTGACAAGGAGATAAAACATAATCCTCTGTTTGAAAGCTTTTCTAACCAGCGAGGTTGCAGGCAAATTTCAAAACTGAGGATCACAAAAAACACCAGAAAGAACATAGCTGTAAATGCTTAAGGAACATTTTTATGGTTAAAGATTTTATAGCGCCTTGTATTTTACAGTTTTATATTGCATGACTTATCTAAAAGATTGATGCGAAATAGCGCTAGTGTAGAAACCTCAACCTTATTACAGGTTTTCAACAGATTTGATCTGGACTTACTAATCGGTGTAATGCTTGTGTGATTTCCCCCACTCACTGCCTTTTTGTATGTGTTCTCTTTAGGAACAACCCAATCAGGCCAACTTTGCCAACATTTGCACTGGCTTAGAGGTCTTAAGTTTCCTGTTAACGGTACTGCAGCCCCCTGCTATCCTTAGCAGCTTCAAACCCCTGCAACGAGGCGTAGCAGCTTGTATGACCTGTGGAAACACCAAGGTTTTGAGAGCAGTCCACAGTTTGCTTTCTCGCTTGATGGGTATTTTCCCTACAGAACCAAGTATGTGGTATTTTCTTCCTCCTTTTATCTTTTATTGCTGCATAACTTAAGTGATTAAGAGCGGGGTGAAGACATTCTTTAGAATGTGCTAATATTCTGTTTTATGATTCCTGCATTTAATGGTCCATTTTAGCTTGCACTTTCAACCTCTGTAAAAAAAAGGAAAGTTGAAATAAGTAATCATGTGGAATACATCATTATCCATTGACATAAAAACTTAATAACCTGTGGCTGTCATAACTTTGGTTCAGGATATGCATGCTATAAATTTAATGTATTTTTGCAATTATAATTTTTCAGCTTCAGAAGTGCAATTTTTTAGTTGTTAAGCTTTGCTATTTTGCTAAAACAAGGAAGGGAGATAGAGTGTCAAAAAGACAGACAATGGGTAATATGCTGCATCTTGATATAAACTGATTTAGATAATCTTATTGTAAAAAAATCAATAATCTAAGACTTATCAAAATGAGTTATTTAGAAGTAGTGGTGCACTGTTAAAGGAGACATATTGGTTGGATAATAAAGACGTTTATATAAATGAGGGATCTGCTTGTGTTACCTTGGTTTATTACCAAGATAAAGTTCTGGTGATGGTATAGGTGACTGTATGTTCACAGTGTAACTGTTCCTTGCCTGTGCTGTGGCTCATGTTACCAAAAGTAAACACAACTCTACGCTCTGCAGGTACCTCCAGTGTAGCTTCAAAGTATGAAGAGCTGGAGTGCCTTTATGCTGCAGTTGGAAAGGTTATTTATGAAGGACTTACTAATTATGAAAAAGCCACTAATGCTAACCCTTCTCAGCTCTTCGGTAAGTTTCCCCCATCTCTAGTAGATATATGTAGAGTGCCTGTTAATGAGTATGATCTTTGTCATGAGCTTTTATTTCCCATAAGGAAATGGAAATCTGATACGATGCAGAGGAAGCTGTGGGAAGCATTTCAAGCTAACTTGAGAGACGAGCTTGAGATGTCTGTCATCTGTGAAGGAGGGGACTGGGGGGTTCATTGCATTCTGTCTTCTCCCTGTAGCTGACTTGGGACCAGTTATTGGAAGTAGGGTGCTGCAGCTGTGCTAGATGGAAGTCTTCTGTATTCAAAGTGCGTAGGAAAAAGATGCAGCAAGGAATCTGTGTAAACTTTCCTACATGTTATTGCCTTATACTTTCTTTTTCAGTTGTTTTTAAGAGCCTCATTTGTCAGCTAAATTGTCAGTTTTGCCATTTGTCTGTTAAATAGTGTAGGAAGATTTATGTATTTATAGATCTTGGATTCTCAGTAAGTAAGAAAATACAAAAATACTATTTTTCCTGGAGTGACCAAATCTGAGGTTTTAGCATATACCATTCTGAAGAGCTGAATGTTCTTCTTTTGTTGTTCTTCGTACTTACTTAACTGGTAGAGAGCGCAGCTACATAATACAATGACAAAGATATATTGGAATAATACAGTTTGGCCCAGAACTGAATGTGTTGGTAACACAGACCTGAAATTGCACAATTTTGGAAAACTTACTGCTTTATATGATAAATGTCCTTCACTATTCTACTCTGTGATCTGTGTACACAGTTGTAGTTTTGCTTTGGGACTTGCCTGTTTGTCAGATGTTAGGATGTGCTTTACAACAAACTAACCAAGAAAGATGTTTCTTACCTTTTGTCCAGACCTCACTTAAAAGCGGCACTACAGTCTAACCGTCAGGTGGTGCATATCTTATTAATTCTGTGTTTAAGAGGCTGTACTTTGTGTGCCAAGTTTTGTGCACATCTGAGCACAAAAAGAAATCAAAACTTTCGAAGCAATCGTTCAATGAACAGCACATGCTTCTATAAATATTGTTGTAGGCTTTTGTTGAATTAGGAAGTTGCAGTAAGGAAAGGGATAGCTGTAGGTTTTACAGAGGGTATAGTTTGACAGGATGTGTGTACTTTTTTAAGAGTTAAGTATTTTAAAGCATAGATATCGCTAAAACTGATTGGTTTGCATGAACATGGATAAGCTTGTATTAGGACAGGCATTGTTAACAACTATGTGTAATTTGAACGGACTGTGATCTTGTAGGCATAGTGCATTTATAAACTGTGCTGAAATTAGCTGTTTCAGTAGTTAACTTCTTTGAAGTAACTGATTTATGAAACTTTATAAAGAAAAAATTGTGTAATTTTAAAATTTATTTTATTTTTAATTACTAAAGCCAGGTGTATTCATGTAAAAGTTTTGCTACTTTTTGCTACTAAAACAAATGTGCAACATTAGCAGTAGTTTCATTTTTGTCTTGTTAACTATATATTTTTTTAATTTTTTTTTTTTTAATGTCTTGGAGAAGTATCTGCTCTCAATCCCTCTCTTTCTGTCCTCCCTTTCTCGCCCTTGCCCTCCATCACACGCTTATATACAGAACTTTCAAATTTTTTGGTTAATGCAAAAATAACTTTCTAGTCTCAGACTAAAAACTAAGGTTGAGACAGAAATTTTTCTTCAAATTATGCAAATTTCTAGTGTTTGTAACTTGGGTAGTCCCATGCTTCTTTCATGGCAGGACAAAATACAGCTAGAATGTTTTCCTGGGTTCTCTCATAGAACATCCAGATTGAAAACCTATATCTCACTTGCTTAAGTATTGTTTTTATCTATAGGTACTTTAATGATTCTGAAGTCTGCGTGCAGTAACAATCCCAGCTATATTGACAGATTGATTTCAGTTTTTATGCGATCTCTGCAGAAGATGGTCAGGGAACACTTAAACCCACAGACTACAGCAGGAACAGCAGAAGCAAATACAGGTATTACATTATATAGTCTGAGAATGTTAATGATTAGAAGTGTTTTTAAAGTATTAAAATCTCTTAATCCTAAAATGATTTTGTAATGTTTCCTGTGCATTATTACATGTTGAAAAATACTTCAGTGGTAGTGAGAAATATTACAGAAGTATTGAAGGATAAAAATGTATTTTTACTTCCTGTTACCTACTTAATGTGTGAATTTCAGTATTAACCCAAACATTTCAGTGAATGGTTAGTGAATATTTGTTGAGCTACAGCATATATAGAAATACTGAAATTCTTCAAGAGTTTATAGGGTTGAGAGGAGAAGGGCTGAAATCTTTTGATTGTTCTGTGCTTTCACTTTTTTTTTTCTTTTAATCCTTCCTATTTGATAATATTGGAACAAATGTTTGTGAAATTAACTTGTTGGAGCTGATGCTTTAGTTTTAATCTTAAAGTAGCATCTTTTTCAGTCTGTACAATTCCGTCTCTCATCAAAGGAATTAGGTCATGAGTCATTGAAAAAATCAGATGTTCTTGTTAAAGAAAATTCAGTGCTAGTGAAGAGCACTGTAATTTATTAATTAATAAGCTACCGAAGAAAATACTTTGAAAGAATTGCTGCTGTTAGATTCCCAGCCCATATTTTAATTAGGTAAATGAGAACCTTGCAAGTTTTATTAATACTGAGAAACAAGTGGAAAATTATTAAACTTGACAGATAAGCAAGTCAGGAAATTAATGGAACAGAATAGGTGTGCTGCATCATACAGTATTTCTTTCACAAGTTTAATTGCAGTTCTTCAGTACAGGGCTTGTGTAATACATTTTACCAAAGATTTACTGAAATGAAACCGTACAGGCTTGCCTTTAGGATTTTGAATGGATTTGAGTTTTTTGGAAGGAGTCTTCTCTGTTGTTTAGGAATGGAAAGTAGTAATTCTGAAAATGTTATTTCCAGGGATATATTTCCAGGTAACAGATGTTGTTGTTGCTATTTTTAGAATTGCAGTAGCTTATCTTGAAATTTTTTTTACTAGGTGTTTTATAGGTGTATACACAATTCTAATCCTTTCTTTGCATCCATAGCAGGTACAAGTGAACTGGTAATGCTAAGCCTGGATCTTGTGAAAACTCGCCTGGCTGTGATGAGCATGGAAATGAGGAAAAATTTTATACAAGCTATTCTAACATCTCTCATTGAAAAATCTACTGATGCCAAAATTCTTCGTGCAGTAGTAAAAATAGTGGAAGAGTGGGTGAAAAACAATTCCCCAATGGCAGCTAATCAGGTAAACTGAGAAGACAAAATCATTATTGCTCTCAAATACTAAATAAATATAAGCCACTGTTATAATTCATCAGTTTTTGACAGGTTTTTAAGGATCTATTATATATGTTTAGATGCCCTCGATGAGGTTTGGAATATTTTGCATCCCCTGTGAAAGTAACTGGAGTTAAAGATCCTTAGCATTTTATAGGTTTATGTTAGGTGTTTGATCTCAAATGCTGTTTTGCTGACAACTTGTTTTAAAGTAAAAGTTTTAAAATATGTTTCACATTAACTTGGATAGAGAGATTCTTCAGGAGGAGAACGACTAATGGTGGTTTAAATCATGTTATTCCTGTAACATTCTCTGGCCTCCTCAATATGCTGTATTTTCTGTTTGACTTGAGTGCTTCACAATCTAATGCTATATAAAAGGACCTACACCTTTAAAAATATGTTAGATTTTTGTGATCATTGAACAACTTAAACCTGTTTTTAGTCATGATTTTAAAATTTTCTGTCATATATTAGAAGGATAAATGCTTGAGTTATTTTTCTTTTTAAGAACTGTGACCTTCTACCAAGCTGTTTTTCAGTACTTTAGAAGTGAAAGAGTGATATAAAGGATGGCTGAGGTGTACTTTGAATGTGCCAGTTCTCTGCTTGTTTTAAGATGAATTGACAAAATTAATCATGTCCTCTTCTAACACAGACACCTACTCTCCGGGAGAAGTCCATTTTACTAGTGAAAATGATGACTTACATTGAAAAGCGTTTTCCAGAAGACCTTGAGTTAAATGCCCAGTTCTTAGACCTTGTTAACTATGTCTATAGGTAATTATAGCAATTAATCATTTATTGCAGCTTATTGGTTCATAATTTGTACCATATATGACCTTTCTAACATGCCATCAATCTTTTTAGGTCTGAATTAAGTGATTTTTTAAAATTTTTTTTTTTTCTTTCTAAAATGCAAAATCGATTCATTTCACTGAGACCACAGTATGTATTTACAGAAGACAAATTGAAAATAAAAGTCCCTTAGAAAGAATTTTCTTTTTGGCCCTGCTAAAATACCACCACCACCCCAGCCTCTTCCTTTCCCAAGATACCAGGGCATCCTCGCAGCTGATTGTGTTCTAAACACTGTGGTGACAGCTGAAATCTGTCTATCTTTTCACATGTGTAGGGTATAAAGTTGTTTTGGTTTTTTTCTTGGAAATTGATTAGAAATTGTACTTTCAGGAGTGTTACTTTGCCAGCTAAACTGGCAGGTTTTGTAACATGAGGAAATAATTAAAGTAGTTACCTTGTCAACAAATGCAAGGTATTTAATTTTGTGGTGATGATTCACATTATTTTGAGTTACTGTTTGTTGCTGTTTCTGTTTGCAAAGCCCTGGTGCGGACATGGTGGTCAGAAGTTTTTATCAATGAATATCACTTGTAATTTTAAACAGAATGTAGATGTGGCTGAAAGTGTTTCGCAATTATGATAAGATTTTATCCTGAAAGGGTTTTTATGATAGTTCTGGGGCAGTTTTCTAACAAGCATCAATATTTTCTTTGCTGCTTCTTTCAAAATGCTGCACCTGGACGCATGCCTGGTGGTTCTACAGAATATCACCTCTTTTGATTTTTAGTACTTTATATACAAAACCTAGAAGGCTGCTCTTTCTAATGTCTCTGTCATTTCATCTTTATTCATTTTAGGGATGAGAATCTTTCTGGTAGTGAACTTACTGCTAAACTTGAGCCAGCATTTCTTTCGGGTTTGCGTTGTGCCCAGCCACTCATACGAGCCAAATTTTTTGAAGTCTTTGACAATTCTATGAAACGTCGTGTTTATGAGCGCCTACTTTATGTGACCTGTTCTCAAAACTGGGAAGCAATGGGAAATCACTTTTGGATAAAACAGTGCATTGAGGTAGGGAAATTATTTGTATCAGAAATACAATTATAATTTGAGAAACGTGTTTATTCCCCATTTTTCTTGTCTGGGTGTAAAAGCATTATGCAGTGTGTAGTCTTGTAGTATGTATTATCAGTATCAAAGCTAAAAATACCAAGTTGTCTGTCTCGGATACTTCTTGTGATGCTTAAAAATAAATACAATGTCTAAACCATGAAATGCTGATGCTTAGGAAGTGGCTTTAATATCAACCTTTAAAATCTTTTTTCTCTTGTGAAAAGCTTAATGACCAGGTTAATACTTCTGAAGAAAACCCATCTCTTATAAATGATGGTGATCATAAAAAATACAGGAATTGTCGTAGTAGATGATTTCAAGAAAACCATTAAGGCTAGCGTGTCTGCTCTAGTGGTATGACAAATGTTAGGTGGGTTTGCATTGAAATGAAACTGCATTTTTGGTTGGTTGGGACTGCCCCCCCCCCCCCTTTTTTTTTTAACAATTTGCATATCAAAACATGAGTTTAAAGTGACTGTGAGGATAACTTTCTACTCTTAAAAGTATTAGAACTCCTTCCATAGAGATAAAAAACAGCATTGTTTTTTTTTATTTCCACATCCTTTTGGGGAGGACTTTCATTGTAATGGTGAGAGTCTGTATACTGATTGAGGGCACTAAATATATGTGTTAAAAAGTACAAAAGGCAGAATTTAGGTGTTGAAGATTCCTATTTCATCAGCATTTTCAGGAGAGGCTTGAAAAACAATGTTGAAAGTATAGTCATGAACTTCAAAATGGTGACAAAAAGTGGTCAAATTAAGATGAAAATGTATTATTGTATTTTCTGAATAAGGTGATAAATAGGCCTTAAGCATATTATTGCAACTTCTATCTTGTTGATAAGTACTAAACCATAGTGATGTTTTCTTTGAAATACTACAGTAAAATGTATATTTAAAAACTCTCCTTGCTTTTAAAAACTCTCCTTGCTTTTTAATGTCTTAGCTCCTGTTGGCAGTGTGCGAGAGAAATACTACAATTGGGACAAGCTGTCAGGGTGCTATGCTGCCCTCTATCACCAATGTTATCAACCTTGCTGACAGTCATGATAGAGCAGCATTTGCTATGGTAACTCACGTCAAACAAGAGCCTCGTGAAAGGGAAAACAGTGAATCCAAAGAAGAGGTAACTTACAGAAGATAAGAAAAAGAAATCTTTTTGATGGAATATAGCTCTTCCTAGTTTCTCATCAAATAAGTTTGGAGACTGTCTTGAAGATGATGTGCACAGATTGTTTAGGATATCTTGTCTTTTAATACATTTTCTTTAAACCACGCATGGGTTTCTTAGAGCTTGCATTCATTCATTTAGCCTTTTCTTTACTGTAGCACTCTAGCAATTATTTATCTGAACCTGAAGAGCTAGCAGAAATAGTGAGACCTGAAATAAGTTGATTGGAAATGTATTTTGTATTTGTATGGGGGAAAAAAGCAAGAGTAGGTAGAAAATATCTGCATGCTTTGAGTTGTTTACTTCTGTATAGGATGTTGAAATAGACATTGAACTGGCTCCGGGAGATCAGACCAGTACACCTAAAACTAAGGAGCTTTCTGAGAAGGACATTGGCAATCAGCTGCACATGTTGACCAACCGGCATGACAAATTTCTTGACTCTCTTCGAGAAGTGAAGGTTGGTAAGGTCATTGGTTTCCTGACAAATCACTTCAATACCGAGATCTTTGAACTCATGCGACATGCTTTTTTTTTTTTTTTTTCTTTATCTCACACTTCTGATTTTTTTATCTGATTTTTTTTTTAATGTAGACACCTCCTATAATCAGATGTAATTTCTTATTTGTGTAGGGTAAAAAATTCTTAAGCCTTCACTTAATCGCTAGTTGTTACTGTATCCCTTTCCTACAAAGTAAAATTTCATCCTCCTCCACCTGTAAGTGTATTTTAACTGTTTAGTTAAGGAAACAGTGATGGCAAAGACAAGGTATAGGATCAAAAGAGTGTATCGACATCTTATGTTTTAAATAATTTCTAAGAAAGTAATTTTAGCTGAAAGCTATGTTGAAATAATTCCCACAGTAGTAAGAGCTCTATCCAATTAACTTAATCATTCCTATGACTGAAGTCATCAACTTCTTTCTTTTTTCCTTTTTTTTTTTAAATGGTTACAGTAATGAATTAGTCTCAATCAACATGAAAACAGGATTAAGTTGTTACAGTAGTCTGTATTGCTAAAGGAAACATATTTTTGATATGTTGGTTAGAACAGGCATTTGCATTACTGCTTAAAAAACTGTATAATTGTGAACTGTTGTTCCATAGTATTAATTGTATTTTTCCCTTTTATATATATCTCCCTCTTTTTCTTTTGTTTTGTTTCTAGACTGGAGCATTGCTGAGTGCCTTTGTTCAGTTATGTCATATTTCTACACCATTAGCAGAGAAGACTTGGATACAGCTTTTTTCACGACTTTGGAAAATCCTGTCTGACAGACAACAGCATGTGAGAATCTCTCTCTACTCCCAAATTCCTCTTTGTAAATGACTAGTGTTTCAGGAAAATGTATTTGTGTGATGAATGACTTGTTCACTTGCTTTGAGAAGTTTGCTGTTCTTTGTGACTAGTGAATGCTGTATACCTGTATTGATACATCTTTTGAAAGAAATAGGGCCCTTCAATTTACAAAGAGAAATATACTTATCAAATGATTGTTCCCTGTATTAACAAGATTTTAAATCTAATTTCTCTAATTGAAGAATCTGAATGAATAGATAACTATGGTTATGTTTTTTCTTCTAGGCTCTAGCAGGTGAAATAAGCCCTTTCTTGTGCAGCGGTAGCCATCAAGTACAGCGAGATTGCCAGCCGAGTGCACTGAATTGCTTTGTGGAAGCAATGTCACAGTGTGTTCCTCCCATTCCCATCAGACCTTGTGTCCTGAAGTACTTGGGTAAAACTCACAATCTCTGGTTTCGTTCTACCCTGATGCTGGAACATCAAGCCTTTGAAAAAGGACTAAGTCTACAAATTAAGCCTAAACAGACAACAGAATTTTATGAGCAGGAAAGCATAACTCCTCCTCAACAGGTAGTGTTACATTGATTGAAATGCCTTATGAAATGTGAAGAGAAAAACCACAGTGACAGTGTAGTACAATAGTACCATAAAATCATAGAATCATTTAGGTTGGAAAGGACCTTTAAGATCATCGGGTCCAACCGTAAGCCTAACACTGCCAAGTCCATCACTAAACCATGTTCCCAAAGTGCCACATCTACATGTCTTTTAAATAATCCAGGGATGGTGACTCAAGCACTCCCCTGGGCAGCCTGTTCCAATGCTTGATAAACCTTTCAGTGAAGAAATTTTTCCTAATATCCAACCTAAACCTCCCCTGGTGCAACCTGAGGCCATTTCCTCTTGTCCTATCACTTGTTACTTGGGAGGAGAGACTGACCCCCACCTTGCTACAGTCTCCTTTCAAGCAGTTGTAGAGAGTTATGAGGTCTCCCCTCAGCCTCCTCTTCTCCAGACTAAACAGCCCCAGCTCCCTCAGCCGCT